>ML796092.1:300629-311708 GCA_009831015.1 Picea engelmannii
AATAACACTTGCAATGGGAAAGAACATCTATTCTGCAATCAGAGAACATGACCCTTACTCTCAAACAGAGACTTCAACATTAACACTCTTTTCATGAAAACAATAATGCAGAAAACAATTAACTCTATCTAACAGAAAACAAAACCACCTAGTTCCTTTCTTTCTAAGCAGGAGCCTTGAGCCTTACTTCTGTTTAGCACACTTGTGAGGTTGAGGTTTACAGAGAACAGGGCAGTTTGATCCCTTCCCTTCTGAGCATGGATCCCTAACCCAGTTTCTGGCTAGCACTAATAAAAGTTTACAGAGAACAGGATGTTTTGGTTCTTTCCTTTCTGAGTAGAAACCCTTAACCCAATCCCTGGTTAACACACATGCAGAGGTAAAGAAAATATACGGAAGACAAGGTGTTGTGATTCCTTCTTGTCTGAGCAGGAAACCTTTAACCAAATCTCTAGCTAGCACACTTACAAAAGTAAAGGAAATCTACAGAAGCCGAGGTATTTGGATTCCTTCCTGTCTGAGCAGGAACCCTTTTATCCGGACTTCTGGCTAGCACACTCGCAGCAGTAAATGAATTCTACAGAGGGTATGATGTTCCGATTCCTTTCTGTATGAGCAGGAACCCTTAATCAAATCTCTGCTATCCTCATAAAATCATCACACAAGATTGCTGATAAAAACAATTACAAATCCCATTCAATAAACTAAGACAGAGTCAGTAGTGTTTCAACAAAGCTAAATTCATTAAAACAGTGTTTCAGCAAACAATAGTTTAAACAAAGCATGAACAGAAATTATACTAACACACTTCTAACTAATGGGTGAATCTTGTGATGAAGGTGGGCCCTCCCTTCTCACAAGATTCCCCTAAATGAAGGGCTAGAGAAGGATACTCAAAACAGTCTTATATTCATCTGTCGAAATATCACATTACAAATTGAAAGAATAGAATACGTCCCGCTTCTCTGCAATTGCTTCAATACATCAAAACTTGGCTATCTCGAATGGTGATTTCCTCCTATTTAAAGAAGAAATTCCTTCGATACAATCATTACAATGCATGTCTGAATCCTATCCTAACTCGGATCTTCTTTCTAAATCAGCATAGGATGTCCTAGTCTCACGCAACCGAATGCTATTACAGGAACTGAACGAGATATTGCTATTACGGCTGGTGTAACAGCTTCTTCTTCATCGTTGTTGATGTTGTTTTAGCATCGCATTTCACGGGCTATTTCAGCCACGTGAATTGCACTCTGACTGTGTTGACCGCTGACTGTGGCAGCTTCCTTGTGTTTCAACATCGTAGGTTCTAGCAGTTTCTCTGTGTTTCAGCATCTGCAACTCTGGACTGTGTACTAGCTCCGTGTTTCAGCATCTTGCGACCTCGGACTGTATAACAGCTCCGTGTTTCAGCATCTGTGGCCTCGGACTGTGTAGCAGTTCTGTGTTTCAGCATCAGTTCTGTGTTTCAGCAACGACGACCTTGGACAATTCTGTGTTTCAGCAATAGGCCTTGAATGCAAATCTGCATCTTTGGACACTTATGCATTTCTAATCAATGGTTAAGTATGAGAGTGATGTAAAAGATTATGCAAAACAGATTAAACATATAGTAATGAGAAGGGACGTTGTATACCTTTGAGATGATCAGATAAAGTGATAGTATGAGTCTAAATGTAGGTGATCAAGAGTATAATGGTGGCAAAAAGTATAGGCAAAAAGGTACATTGGGTGGTCCTAACACCGGGGAAGTTTAGAACACATTGGCTAGAACCATATGAGGTCACCTATGTTACAGAAGGAGGGGATGCACAATTGAAAACTTTGAAGGGAGAATGGAAAGAAGGATTGGTAAATGAGAGTCGGTTGAGGTTGTACTATGAAAACCAGCTCCCTCGTAGCTCTCAGTAAAAACAAAAGGAAAATGGTCTAGGTATCACGTGCAGTTGAAACTGGGAACCAAACACAGAAAAGACAGGTTGCACAGGAATGGAGAGGAGGCATAAAGTAGGAAGCAAAGACTACATTGCGCAATACAAAGTTGAAGTACAATAGAAGCATCAGATTTGAAGTGCCTCAGGATGAGTCACATGTGAGTATTGGGGGCCTGTTGGCCCTTGGATATGGAATCAAGCGAAGATCAAGGAGAAAGAGGTAAACTGTGAACTTCACGAGAGACATAGTGATTGTTACTTGGTTGAAGTAAGAAAAAGAGAAGAAAAGAAGGAGTGAAGCCCAAGAAATCTAGTTGTTGGATGAGGATATCAGGGATGATAGATAATCAAGGTACATGGATCGAGGACAATGCATATAGTATGCAAAGACACCGTTAGCACTGAGCAGGAAGAAAGGAGATACGGGGTAGCAAAGCCTAATAAAATAGGGTCAATTTGACCTACAGTTTGTATATATAGGGTTTTAACACCTAGGCCTCGACCTAAGGTTGTTGGTGAGGGACTATATTATATAAATAGAGGTCGAGAGGACCTAATTCGGGGTGGTACTATTGTTGAGAATTGTTATTGATTGTTGTTCATGAGAGAATATTGTATTGTGAGTGAGAGAAGGGATGTGAGTAAGAGTCTTCTATCATTGTAATATCTTCAGCTGGGTGCGAAGATCAAGTCCTGCAGCTTGGTGTGCAGGAGGGGGAGAGAAAGAGAGAAGAAGAAGAAGACATGCTGGAAGAGAGTGCAGATAAGAACTGTAAGATTTACCTTAATATATCATAAGCACAGTTCTGTGGACGTATCCCTAGAGAGAGGGTGAACCACGTATACCTGATGTTATGTGTGTATGATTGATGCTTTATCTTTGTCTTTGATATACTGTTATTACATTATTGTATTAGATCAGATCTATAGAATGTGGAGTAGATTTTAGTGATAAGTGAGCTAGGTATACTACGTTGTATTGCATCAAGATCCACTTGATATTCCCCTGGTTGTAGACATCTTTGTCCTACAACCCCCCCATAGCTACTTCGGGTGAGACTTCATCTGCTTCACAGGTGTTTTCGAAAGGGCCAGTAGTTAGGACTTGTTGGTGCACTCTTGGAGTGAACCTTGGGTCTACCCCTGTGCCGACAATCATCAACTATACACCTCATGTATGTGCCAACTCATCAACTACTTGTCTCAACCATGTACTCAACATGTACCTTAACCAAAAGTCCTCATCAATTTCATCATCCAAATCTGATTTGTAGCTCTATAATAAACCTGTTATATATGATCACATTCCTGCAAACCTTCCTTAACTTCGACCACAAGAGACTATCATTTTCATCAAACTTTTCTTTAGTCTCACATGCCTAATTTTGGATTAGTCAACAACCTTAACTTGAAGTAATGATAACTTTGTACCTGTAATGTATAAAGATCTGAAATTGATATACAATGCTCTTTAGTGTGTTATATTCAATTACTCCAGGTTTCACTACTTGGAACCTCTCATAAAAGGATTTATAGCAAAAATAGCATACCTCGCTGAATTCTGGCTTATTTTAGAGAGCGACCTTGTAGAGCATGCCCCACACATAATATTTGTTTAATTGATATGAAACTATTACATAGCATACTAAATATTGTAAAATAACCAAAAAAAAAATTCACTGAATTTGGATCTGTTATGAAGAAGTTATGGCGTTTTTACTTGAAAGACCTATTTTTGACTAGTTTCTGGACTAGCCACAAACCCTATTTTCCATGGAGTGTAACTCCAAAAATAAAATGATCCACAACATGAATTTTTGACCACAGATACTTGGATATGTTTTATCAGTGGAATACCAATTTCATGGTCTAAATCATTATACAAAAAACATTATAGTGAAACTGGTGAGATTACCTGTAAATAACATACCTTAGAAAACACCATCAAAAGAATTTATCCTTCCTTGCATTTCGACCTTCTTTTCTTCACCTTTCCTCAGAATTTAAGCTTAGATATCCTTGGTTACCTCAGACACCTATAGATATTCAATATTCTCAAGTGTGATTAAAATGACAGAGCCTTGCCTCTTATTTATACTCTCCAAGTAGTTTCCTTAAAAACATATTCTAGGTCACCTAGCCCCACTTTCCTTATTTTAGGGTTAACCCACTTCTAATGTCTCCATTAAATTTATTATTGAAATAATTTATTTTTTATTCACTTTGAATTATAATACACTCATTACTTCACTTTATTATTTACCTTTTAAAATCTCTTAAACCACTTTGACTACTTTGACCTTTTGGGGCTTCTAGATGACATGTGAGGGTCCTCCAACTTCGTAAGGCCATAAATCTCAAACCATGAGGAGTTATGTGATGTTCCACATACCACCAAAAATGGAATGATGTGTACTATCCATATATAATAGTATTATCTGAAAATATATCATAACTCATATCATTATCCATCAAACAAACTTGGGTCCATTACGCAAACCTGGGGTCTCCAACTTCTCGTGGCCATAACTCTCTAACTGTGAGGAGTTATGTGATGTTCCACATACCACCAAAAATGGAATGAAAAACACTATCCATCCAAGATATTTTCCTTGACAAATTCACTTTCCTTTATCTCATTATTCCACAATTAAGCATGGGTTATCTTACTCCACAAAGCATCTTCTCGTGAGGGATTTCACCATAAGGGGACCACTTTGGAGTTCATCCATACTTACTTATTATCAACCATGAAAAAACAATAATGAGTCATATTTACATCAAACAATATTGGGTCCATTACCCAAACCTTTGTGTTGCGGGGCTTTCTTCAATGGTTGAAATCGATGACAACCAACCTTAATCAACAATCTCCCCCTTTGGCATTGATGGAAACACTCTAATGCAATACTGAAATCATATCACTCATGCTCCCCCTCGAACCATGCCTATGTTCTCTGTATCTGATAAATTTTCCTTTGTCCTCTGCATCTAATAAATCTTCTCCCCCTGGAACCATGCCTCTGTCCTTTGCATCTGATAAATCTCTCCCCCTTTGTCATCAGTGGAAAAGGTATCTTTGCATCTGGGGTTTGTCCCCCTAACGTAAATGTCCTCTTATGGTTCTTCCTCATGTTCATCTAATACATATAAGATACACATTCAAAAAAAAAAAAAAAACATTCATTTTGGAGTAGAAATAACTCCAAGTCTTTGGCGAAGATATTCAAAGGCTTCCCATGGAAAGGGTTTTGTAAATATGTCTTCCACTTGTTCTTTTGTGCCCACATACTCAAGTTTGATGTTCTTTACTGCAACCTGTTCCCGTAGAAAGTGATACTTGATTGGAATCTGCTTCATCTTGGAGTGAATCACTGGGTTTTTTGAGATACTGATGGAACTTGTATTATCACAATATATTGGAATGGGCTCATCATACTCAACCTGTATATCTATCAAAGTTTGTTTCATCCAAAGAACCTGTGTACAACATGTTGTTGCCGGAATATACTATGCCTCAGTTGTAGATAGAGATATTGATGATTGTTTCTTGCTTAGCCATGATACAAAACACTCGCCTAAGTAGAACATTGCTCCACTAGTGTTTCGTCGGTCATCAATACAACCTTCCCAATCTGCATCTGTGTAGGCAATAAGTGATAGATATTTTCCTTTTGGATACCATAATCCAAACTCTTATGTTCCTTTGAGATATCTGAAAATTCTCTTTACTACTAATACATGTGATTCCTTTGGTGCTGCCTGAAATCGTGCCACCTATCCAACTACTTGCAATACATCTAGTCTGGATGTTGTCACATATAGTAGGCTCCCAATCATTGACCTGTATTGCCTATGATCTGTAGACTTTGAATCATCATCTTTTCTCAACTTTCAACTGGTTCTCATGGGAGTGATAACTAATTTGCAATCTTCCATTCTGAACCTCTTTAGCATTTCTCTGATATACTTGGTTTGAGAAATAAAAATTCCTTGTTTGCTTTGACGTATCTGAAGTCCCAGAAAGAAGGATAGTTCTCCAAGTAACGAGATTTCAAATTCATTCTTCATGTCTTTTGAAAATTTCTAGCTTAATCTGTCATCACCACTACCAAAAATAATATCATCAACATAAACTTCAATTAATAAAATATTACCTTGACTTACCTTGATGTAGAGGTTGTTGTCTGCACTTCCATTTCTGAACCCTGCCTGCTGCAGATACCTATCTAGTCTAGAGTACCATGCTCTAGGAGCCTATTTTAGACCATACAAGGACTTATTTAATTTACATACATAGTTTGTGTTCTCTGACAACTAAAATCCTTATGGTTGTTCAATGTAGACTTCTTCAAGTTCTCCATTCAGAAAAGATGATTTTACGTCCAACTGATACACTTTAACATTTTTGGAGCATGCATATGCTAAAAGTAAATGGATTGCTTCCATTCTGACAACTAGGGTAAATGTCTCCCCAAAGTCGATTCGTTCAATCTGTGCATATCCTTTACATATCAATCTAGCTTTGTTCCTTGTAACATGTCCATCTTCATTCAATTTATTCTTGAAAATCCATTTTGTGTCGAACACATTCTTATTCTTTGGTCTTGGAACCAATTCCCAAGTGTCATTTTTCTTTATTTGATCCAATTCTTCATCCATGGCCTTATTCCAAAATTCATCATTGTTGGCTTCTTCAAAACAATTTGGTTCAATTGTAGAAAAGAGTGCTAGGTGTGTTTGTTCTGGTGAATGTATTTTTATTCTAGTCTCAACTCCTACATCTTTGTTTCCAATAATTTGATCTGAAGGATGATTCTTCTGTACTCGTTTGCTAGGTGTCTTTGGAGATACTTTATGAACTTGTTCTTGTTCTTCTGTCGGATTCTCTTTATCTTCATATTCCTCTTCTACTTCTTTTTCATCTTCTTCAAAAAGTTGTTCCATTGATTTGTTTTCTTCTTCCTTTGATTCTGATCTACCTGTTTCATCAATTGTTATGTTGATGCTTTCCACAACTTTGTTCAATATTAGATTGTAACACTTGTATTCTTACCTTGTACTTGAGTAACCAACAAGTACTCCTTTTTCCACATGAGATTCAAACTTTCCCATTCTTCCATCTTCTCTTTTGATGTAGCATTTGCTTCCAAAAACTCTGATGTGCTTCACATTTGTTGGTCTTCCTTTCCATAGATCGTAAGGAGTTTTATCAGTGTTGTTTCTGAGCATTACTTTGTTTTGAATGTGAATTGTTGTATGCACTGCCTGTGTCCAAAATATATCTGTCAATTTGGAATCCATTAGCATTGTTCGAGCCATTTCTTGTACTGTCCTGTTCTTTCTTTCAACAACTCCATTCTGTTGAGGTGTCCTAACAACGAACAATTTCCTTTTTATTCCATGACTACTATAGTAGTCCATAAATTCCTTTGAAGTGATCTCTCCTCCATTATCATATCTCAAAGATTTTATTCTTGAATCCATCTCATTTTCAACCATTTCCTTGTAGATCTTGAAGTTTTCAAAAGATTTTGACTTGTTCTTGAGAAAGAAAACTGTAGTTATTCTTGTATAATCATCAACTAATAACACAAATTATTTTTCACTTTTTAAGACCTTTGTTGTAGTTGGTCCAACTAGATCAATGTGCACAATTTCCAATGGTTCTGTTGTTGAATATTCCTTTGATTTGAACCTGGTCATTGTTTTATTTCTTTGTTGACAATGCTTGCATAAAGTGTTGGCTGGTTTCGTAATTTGGGGAATTTCTCTGACTACTTCTCTTTTCATAACTTTGACAAGGTTATCAAAATGAATGTGACCCATTCTTATATGCCATAGCCAAATTTCATCCTACTTTCCTAGACAACACTTTTCATTTCCAATTTCACTTAACACATATATGTTGTTTGAAGTTCTTAGAGTTGTACCGACCAATTTCCCTGAACCTTCTTTTCTTATCTCACACTTTTCTGAATCAAAAGTAAGTTTATGACCTTGGTCACAATTTGACTCACACTCAGAAGATTATGTTTCATATCTTCTACCAGTAGAACATTTTGTGCATTTTCATTAATGTTCCCAATTCAGACTGTGCCTTCTCCAATGATTTTGGATGAATTATCATTTCCAAAGGAGACTGATCCATTATTTTCCTTTAGTAATGTAAGAAATTTGTCTTTTTCACCTGTCATGTGTTTTGAACATCCACTGTCAACATACCAACTATGTTTCTTCTGCTTATTTTGCAGAACGACTATGCATTCTTCATTCTTATATTGATCTTGCTTTCTTATCCATGTCATTTTCTGAGGTTCTTGTCTGTGACTATTGTTATTCTGTTGAGGTTCTTTAGGAGGGACTATCATTTTGCAATCCTTGGCCATATGTCCAAAATTGTTACATTTGTAACATTCCAATTCAGTGCTCAAAGATTCAACCCTATTGTAACATCTTCTTTGTGTCACACTATGTCTCCTTGAATAATCCCTTTGTGTATAACTCTCAAAGTTGTTACTGTTCATGTTGTTAGCTCTTCAATTCACAACTTTATGTCCAAAATTATTACATGCATAACATAAATAAAAAAATATAGTTTGATACTTGGGAGTTGAAGATCTTCTGAAAGGAGGTGCTCTTATGAATCCTTGTTCTTTTTGACGCCTATCTATCTGTTGTTGATTCTGAAATCTGAATCTTCTTGGTGGAGGAGTGTCCTTGTAATATTCCTTATATATCTTCCTATCCTCTTTGATTGTTTCTACATAACTGTTTGGATTTGTTTATTTATTTGTTGTTTTGGAGCTTAGTCCCCTTTCTGTTTGATTGTATCCAAGTCCGGACTTGTCAAGATGAGATTTTTGACTACTGATAATCTCATTCAAAACTTTTGAGCTATTCTGCATATTTTTCTTTTGAATATCCTTTCTTAGTGTGACAACCTCTGCTTCCAAGTTTCCAATGATCTTGTCCTTTTATTCTAGTTGTTCTTTGAGTGCTTCTTCAATTCTTTTATCTTCTTCTATTTGAACCTTCAATTTTGCATTCATTTGTTCTAGTTCTCGAGTGTCCTTTTCTTTGTCTAGTTCTGCTTGTAGTTTCTTATTTTTATTCTTTTATCTTCTAATAACTTCTAGGGCACACATTAATTCTTCTTGATAGTTAACTTATCCCTCTTCAATTTATTCTTCAACTTCTTCACATTCTTCTTCGGCTTCTTCATATTCTTCTTCGGAGTCTTCTTTGTTAAAGTCTTTTACTACCATGAATAAAACTATTCATGTCTCATTCTCACTGACTTCATCTTCATCTGATGATGAGCTGTCTTCTTTGGTGTATAATCTTTTCTTGAAAATTTTCTTTGTAGTTCTTTTTCCTTTATATGTGTGTTTTTCTTTTGATTAACCTTCATCATTTCTCTTTTTCTTATGAGGACATTTGTTAGAAAAATGACCAATACCATCACAATTAAAACAAATTAAAGGGAGATTACCTCTATACCTACCATTGGTTCCCTTGTTCAGTCTTTTGACGAAGTTGAACACTTCTTCATCATCTTCCGAGGCGTCACTTCTGCTGCTATATTCTTCTTGTTCCTTTTTCTTTTGCTTTGATCTTTTGGACTCCTTGAATATTGCTTCTTTTACATCTGGATTTTCTTGCTCATTTCTCATTTCATACGCTGTGAAGATTCCATGCAGTTTGTCCATTCTTATTGAGTCCAGATCCGATCTTTCTTCTACTGTTGATATCTTAGGGTTGAATCTCATAGGAAGAGATCTTAGTATCTTTTGAACAATTACATATTCTTCAATTTCTTCTCCCAATCCTATGATTTCATTCATTGTTCATCGACTCGTAATAAGTAGGTTGTGATATCTTCATCTTCCTTCATTTTTAGTTGTTCAAACTGACCTCTGTAAGTCTGAAGCTTTGTTGTTTTGAATTTTGTGTCTCCTTCATAAATATTTTGAAGCTTGTCCCAAATCTCTTTAGTGGATTTATAGTGTGTAACTTTGGTGAATACCATATCACTGAGACCATTAAAAATTGCATTTGTGACTTTGGAATTATTCTCAGCGATTTTTACTGTTTTGTCATTTGTTGGTGGAACTGTTGGTGTTGTGTATCCATCTACAATCGATTTCCAAACTTGAAATCCATGTGCGTGTATATATGCCCTCATCCTTATGCTCCAAAAAGCATACTTCTGTCTATCAAACTACATGGTATTCCATTTTTATATGAGTTGGTACTCTCCATGATCTACCTTTCAGTGGTTAAACTGATTTCTGAAGGAGCCTGCCCTGATACTAATTGTTGGATTACTGAGAGGAGGGATGAATCAGTAATAGAGAAATCTAATCCTTTTAAACCATATAATCCAAGTGTTATATCAATGAAGCATTACCATCCAATAACTGCAGAGTAAATAAGCAATGAACAAATGAACAAACATACACATACACAGTACATTAGTGTTTTACATGGAAACCCAAATCAGGAGAAAAACACATAATGTTTTTTCTTATATGTCTTAAAGAATTACATTCATTGGAAGCACCAACTTCCTTTGTTTTCTAGCTGCAACTGGAAGGAGGCTCCAACCCCCTAGTTTCTTAGGCTACAACCTGAGGGAATCTCCAACTCCCCAATTATCTGGCTACAACCAGAAGGAGGCTACAACCCCCTATGTTCTCTGGCTACAACCGGAAGGTGGCTACAACCAAAAGGAGGCTACAACCCCCTATGTTGTCTGGCTACAACCGGAAGGTGGCTACAACCACCTGTCCTTGCCTTGTCCTGCCACCCTAAAGTAGAAGTAGAATGATGGAACTATTGTTAACCTATCACTGTGAGATATACTGTTGTAAATCTGTACCAATAAATCTGAACCATGCATCAACCTGTACCTCAACCTGTAATCAACCTGTACCATAAACAAGTGCATCAACCATGCACCAACCTATACCAAATAACTTGTAATCAACTTGTACCATAAACGAGTGCATCCAACCATGTACCAAGTATTTACCAATCATGTGTCAACTACTCATCAACTATGACTCATCAATATGTACCAACATCATCAACTATACACCTCATGTATGTGCCAACTCATCAACTACTTGTCTCAACC
>ML796093.1:0-30873 GCA_009831015.1 Picea engelmannii
TGGAAGGAATAATTACTATGTACTTGTTGTTATGAACACTAATCATTAAGTGTGAGGTAAGGAGAAGACCTACAGATAGAGAAAGACATTGTTGAAGGGGAGATTCCAATTTTTCCCTCATGGATTCATGGTCAGGCTAGGGGGTGAATCAGGGAAAGTAATTTGGCTGTCTTGTTCTACGGTTGGGAAGAATGTGGTTGTTCTCTTTGTCTTCCCATGAACTAGTTCAAATATGTAATCTTTTCCTTCTTTGTTTGAATGATCGTATATCTGATGTAATGTATTTACTGTATCTAAATTGAATTATTTATATCTATGTGAAGTGAATTAGTTACAGATGTAGCGCAATCATTAAAGTCAGTATGGACACAATAAACTGAGCGAAAACTATTCGATTATACGAATGTGTGAAGTCCAATTTCCAATAGCATAGTTTATAACTCAACTCCTGAAATCAATTCCTGAGCAGCTCTTTGTGACTGGATTAGAGTATGTTCAAAAGTTTTAGAAATTATTTGATTTTGTTTTTGGACTATCGAATGGATTGATGTGATTAAATTCTGGAAGTAACCATTTTCTGTGATTGGATTTCTGTTATAACAGAGGTATTTCCTATACATCAAAATTTCTAGTATAAAACATCTAGACATGAACAGATTGAAAACTAGTCTATATGTATATATGGAGTAAGTATTTTTTTGCGATTACAAACTCAGAGTCATAAATTTAATCGAGACACTATCTACCACTTAGTGTGTATTTAAGCCTTTACAAACCATTACTTTTCCACAATATATCTATATCACATATAGACAAGTATATGTCTAATTACTATAGGAAGACATTACAATGAAATCCAGAACCTAATGCCTACATAATAAAATATGTATATGCTGATAGGGATCCTGAATTTTTGACAGACATGCAACCACAACTATAAATCAAATGTATAGGATTTGGAATACTCTAGTTAAAGAAACAATCAGTGTACTTCATTCACCATAAATCGAATATAGTAGAACAAAAGATATCAATAACTCCATTATTAAACTCTGGGAAACCTTTTTCTTTTTGTAACGGAATAAGCCAATGGCACAATAAAAAATTGAGTTGCATAAATAACAAGTACACTGTTCTAATCGAAAGACATAATCACTTTGACATAGATTATCATTCTAAGTAATCTCAGCCAGGATTACTTTTCAATAATTAAAGAAAAAAAAAAGTGTATTACATAGTTGAACAGATCTAAATACAAATACAGACTCAATACTTATACAAGAACTGGCGTTATGCTATTAATGGAAAAACTACTCCAAAGGTTTACTCCAACAAACATTACAACGGACAAAGAACTAATTATAACAGAGCTAGTTGAATCACGATCTCCTTGGATGATGCTAAAATATGTAGAGTTAGCCTAAGATGTGAGAGGTTCAGAACCCAAATACCTTTTGTGCAGGAGGTAGTGGTAGGTATCCAATACTTGCACAGAAATAGACCCTGCAAGAAAACAAATCCTGTAATCGTTAGTCATTATTCGAGGAATAGGTAACAAAAAAAAAGTAGTTGCAATAAGACGATAAAAGTTAAACCAGGGATTTTATTTCTAGAAAGAAACTTATCTTTTGATGCATGGGCTTGAATCCTTTCCCCTCACCCGTTGTATAATTTGATGTTTGGGACGAGGGAGGAGGGCATAGTACATTCCTTGATGGGACCTTGCAACAACAAAGCCCATCATTAGTGACGATAACAAGTTTTATAAGTTCCCTCTCACAGATAATTAATCAATAGAGAAACCCTTAACTTGTAAACTGTACAAACTTGCCACAAGAGAAATACGAAGCAATAACACAAAATTTTCATACAAAATATAGACATGATTAAAGATTTAAGTTTAAATCAATCCTGAACCAAAATCAATGAATATAATCAATAGTAAGAGCAGATTCATCGAGCTATGGTATTCAAATGAAGGAAATGAATCATCGGCCATTAAGGTGACAAGGTTTCGTTACACACACAAAATGATTATATGCTGTAGGAATCCTGGTAAAATATTCAAGGTATCACGAAGACAAAAGATAGAAATGGTAAGAGAAAACCAGCTGAGGGTCTGATAAACCTACAGATTGATGACTCCATCATCACAGGGGATATAGATAAAATAAATGTATCATACTACTCTACCAAATAAAAAGAGTCTCCATATCTCCATGAGGTTCTTTAAGGAAGAATGAAAATAGGAATAACGAATATCAGACGAGGTATGTACGTGCCATAGGCCTTTTCATAGGGAGACCTTTCGTAAGACCTTTAACCTCCCTCTATTTAAACAATATATTATTACTTCTTTAAATGGCAGCGTATGCTATCAAGCAAACCGAACTCCGAAAGACTCCGGTAACTACTGTAGAGGGTTCCCAAATGACTAACCAAAGGACAAATTTCCCGCAAGGAAGAACACAACAGGGATGGAAAGGACACGATAGTAACTGACAGAACAACAAAACACTTAACGTTATTTCCAAAGATTACATCTCCTTATTTTTAGAGAAGAACTTACCAGGGTTTCAGACCACGTCCTTAGTTACACCATGGAGCGACCTTCATCACTTAAAGACTTCTCCTCTGAAATTGTGGTATGCATAACCTCTTCGTAAAAACTCAGAAATTCTAAAACACTGAACCTACTCCAACCTTAAGCAACACCTTGAGATATCATAGTAAATGCAGGGAGTGTGGAGGATTTTTAGCCATGTGATAGTGGCAAAGTGAATGTGACACTTTGGGTATGGAGCCTAGGAAATACAGAGGAATTTACAGGATGACCATTAATGAATTTACAAATATTTAACTAATACAACCCTAAATGATCTCTTCCACTTAAAGAATGTCGGAATTTGACACCATCAGAACTCATGGTTAAAACCTTTCTTCCCTCTATGTTAGTCCGAGACATCAGTTAGATCCTAGTTGTAAATATTTCATTGGCATTTGTATCTAGTACTTTCATTACACTTCAACCACCGATTTTAAGAGCCACAAAATAACCAAGACTTGGTAGTTATGTTAGTTTCCTAGTGTAAGAGTAAATCCCAACCCTATGTCTATTATGGATAAGAACTAGTTCAAGTTTTCCTACAATAACATCAACAAGTGAGCGTGTGTGCGAAATTGGAGCCTTGTGTTAATTAAAATGAGTTGCACTTGTATTGTAAGACTACCCTTATGTACATAGCCTATATGAATATGGGTAAATATTAAAGGCAGAAGGGGTTTTCCAAAGTCCTGGGGACTTTTCCTTATAATCTTTCTACTCATGACATAAATAGGGGATCTTGTGGTAAGTAGAAATCTAGGAGTTTGTAACAAGGTTTTTTTTTATAATAGAATTTTAAAGAAAAGTTTAATTACAGAGTTTCATAACCAAGTCGACAACAGAGTTGCATAACTAGGACCCCTTTTCCTACCAGGAAACTATATAAACAATTTTTTGTTGTTGTTTTAAATATGAGGTTCATTACAAAACAACAAAAACAACCGACAAAACATCAAGGAAGAAGAATTCACCGAGCCTGTAAATAATGCATCTTTATTCAACGACGAGGAAGTTTCATTTTAAAGCTAGAAGAATGATGAAACATACAATGCCTATTCAACTGGTGGTGGACAACAATATTGTCCAAAATAACTGCAACATTGTATGGAAAATTTCAAGGAAAAATGTACTACGAGAAGCATATTTAGATAAACATTTAAGGCTATCAGGATGTATAAGGTCCTTGTGGTATGTAAACATTTAAGTTGTCAGGCCTGTTTGAGGACCTCACGATATATAAACATTTAAGTCGTCGGGCCTTTTCAATCACATCAAAAAAGTGTTATTACATTCGACATGGACTAATAATAGTAACACAATTAAGAAAATAAATCTCAATACTCTGGAATTATTGATCACTATAAAGCTTGGACATACAAATAATAAAAAAATCATTGTACATGATTTAAGACAATGCCACTAGAAAATGCTAAGACAAACATTCAAACTAATGCTAGCATTAATCCACCTTCGAGAAATGCATAAGAAAATATATGATTCAAAAAGACCATACACGATCAAATACTTTGGATATGCCAACATATATAACATTGGGAATAGTGAATCCAACAATAAGACTTTGAATCTGTTGTCCAATTAGATCATGACATATATGGTACTTTTTATTAATAAAAAATCGATGTTTTTAGTTCCCTAGTTCCAATAATAGATAATATGTAAATGTTTGTGGTCAAAGGGAAAACTAATATGAGGTCAAGGAATTATCGATCGATATAGTCCGTTTATGCCTACAATAGTCCCTCTATGCTAATTGATTCTAACATATCATGGAATCATGTTAATTTCAAACATCATGGTTATATTGTGGAAGTCACTGTATTGTTCGTAGGTCATTGAACAATAGAAGTCCAATTTAGTGCCCTCCTACCGGGAATCCACGGTCAGAGAAGTGAATTGGTATGGAATGGGGATGTGCTCGGTCGGTGTCATGATATAAGAGCAGGAGTGAAAACGTGAACCCATAAGTTCGCCTACCCGCAGAGCCATACATTTTAAACAAAATGAATAAGTGACGAGAAAGATAAAGTTCAGGGAAAAGAGAAACGTATATTTGGCCAAGCATAGAAGATGGAAAATAAGGGATAATATATTCACATATGTAACATATATCCCATTTCCTACCAAGATATATAATTTGAAAAAAGTGCGAAGGTGGCGGGCACAAAAAACAACAACTAAGGAATATGATCCACGAGTTTACTTGGTTCTTGGTTGTATGCCTCATCTATCAATTTGTATATCGCGTAACTCCAAGCATTGTTTATAGGAAAAAGAACAATAGAATTGCATTTTTTTTGATAAACGAGTAATACATACTAAATATGTACTTTTATAAAGTATGGACACGAGATTTTATAGAGCATGTACGAATCCCTCCTTCCATACTTAGCCACTTTTCTGGATCGCGGGTTCTCGGGCTAGCTGGGTGAAAATTGATCCTTTATTGTTATGTGTCCTACAAATAGCACCCAGAGTTCCGCGATATATAAATTGATAGGAGGACATGCTGTCTCGTTGGCTCAACATTGCACTTCTATTGCTCCATGTCGTCCAAACAACACTCGAAGTTCTACGATTTACAAATTGAAAAACGGACTCCAGGACTTGGAGGCTCAAGATTGTGATTGTTTATGGATGGACAACCCGATAAACTATCTAACATTATCTAAAAACATTATTTTCAAATACTAAATTATTAATATTAAATATTGATATTTGTATGGATCCCACATTCCATACATAACCACCTTTTGGATCATTGGTTCTTGGGCTGGCGGGCTCAAAATTGGGCCTCTAATTCTCAGTGTCCTCCAAATAGCACTCAGAGTTATGCAATATACAAATTGACAGATAGACTTGTGGATTGGTTGGATCAATATTGCACATCTATTGTTATGTGTCCTCCAAACAACACTCGGAGTTCTGCGATATACAAATTGACAGACGGACTCTAGGGATGGTGGGATCAAGATTGTGATTATTTATGGATGGTGATCCCTATCAACTATAAAAAATTATCTAATTTTTTTTTTGTCAATACTAAATCATTCATATTAAATATTGATATTGTACAATTTATTTACATAAAATTACTGAAGGATTTTAAATATCTTATTTGAAAGAAAAATATGTGTATTCAAAAACTCACCATTCAAAAAGTTTGTACAATATGAAACGAGGAAACCAATTTTGAGGAAACCATTGAGAACAATAAACCAACCATTATAATAATAATAAAAAAAAAAACACAAAACCATAATGGTGTCCCGACTTCTAGAGATCTAGCTCAATTTGGTATCAACTGCAAAGGGTTTGTATAGAATAGAATAATTGAAAAGCTGTGAATTATTATTTCATTGTCACTTAATGGTTGCTTATGTGCATTGCAAGGTAGTTGCACTTAGAACTATAATGAGAATAGAATTTTTGTAACCATTGTTAAGACTAATTTCTTTGTCCAAGACCAGATTAGATAATTGTTAAAACTAATACAGATAAGAGAATAGAAAGTGAATTTTGGTTTCTCTCTCCAAGACAAGATTATAGAATTGTTAAAACTAATGCATATAAGAGAATAGAAAGTGAATTTCTACACTAGGGAGAATATTTTAGGGACTATCCCATTATCTGATGTAGAAGTTGACGATGGAGTGTATTATTAAGATACTCTATTGCACATTATGATATTGTGTTACATGTGGAGTGTGAGGGGTGGAGTTGGAATGCCTAAATTATAGTGGTAACAATCAAGCCAATAAGTAATAAACTATTACCCCACTCAAAAAAATAACTGAACTACTTATTATTGATTAAGTTCCACATGATTAAACATAAAAGAAGACATTCACTATTTTTTTACAATTAAGAAAAAATACTATCCATTATTAGAAAATACAATATTCTACACCAGAGGCAGGGAAAACCCGCCATCCTGAGAACCTGCACTCCAAAAAAGTGGCTATGTATGAAATGAGGGACCCGTACATGCTCTATAAAATATCATGTCCATAGTTTAAAAAAGTACATATTTAGTGTGTATTAATCATTTCTCAAAAAATTTCTAGGTGCAGAAGTTGGCGGATACATGTGTTCATATTTCCACTTAATTTTATATCACCAGCCTGACCGATCGCTTCCCCGTTTCATATTGTACAAACTTTTTGAATGGCAAGTTTCCGAATACACAGGTTTTTCTTTCAAATAAGATATTTAAAATCCTTCAGTAATTTTATGTAATTAAATTTTACAATATCAATATTTAATATTAATAATTTAGTATTGAAAATAATGTTTTTTAGATAATGTTTTATAGTTGATAGGGATCACCATCCATAAACAATCACAATATTGAGCCTACCAGCGCTGAAGTCTATCTGTCAATTTGTATATCATGGAACTTCAAGCACTGTTTGGAGGATACAGAACAATAGATGTGCAATGTTGAGACAACCAATCCGCAAGTCCACATGTCAATTTATATATCACAGAAATCTGGGTGTTATTTGTAGGACACAGAGCAATAAAGGCCCAATTTTGAGCCTGCCAGCCCGAGAACCCATGATCCAAAAGGTGGTTAAGTATGGAATGAGAGATCCATGCAAATATCAATATTTAATATTAATAATTTAATATTTGAAAATAATGTTTTTAGATAATGTTAGATAGTTGATTGGGTTGTCCATCCGTAAACAATTGCAATCTTGAGCTCACTAGTCTTGGAGTCCGTCTGTCAATTTTTATATCGCCGAACTATGAGTTCTATTTGGAGGACACAAAACAATAGAAGTGCAATGTTGAGCCAACCAGACCGCGGGTCTGCCTATCAATTTGTATATCACGAAACTCTAGGTGATATTTGTAGGATACAGAACAATAGTGGCTCAATTTTTAGCCTACTAGCCCGAGAACCCGTGATCCAAAAAAGTGGCTAAGTAACGAATGAGATACGTACATGCTCTATAAAATTTCATGTCCATACTTTATAAAAGTACATATTTAGTATGTAATACTCGTTTATCGAAAATATTGTAGGTGCGGAAGTTGGTGGATACACGTATTCAGATTTCCACTTACTTTTATATCACCAACCCGACTGAGCACTTCCCTGTTTCATATTGTACAAAATTTTGGATCGTGAGTTTCCGAATATGCAAGTTTTTCTTTTAAGTAACATACTTAACATCCTTTAATAATTTTATGTAGTTAAATTGTACAATATCAATATGTAATATTAATACTTTAGTATTGAAAATAATGTTTTTAGATAATGTTAGATAGTTGATAGGGATCACCATCCATAAAAAATCTCTATCTTGAGCCTGGCAAACCTGGAGTCCGTATGTCAATTTGTATAACGTGGAACTCCAAGTGTTGTTTGGAGGACACAGAACAATAGAAGTGCAATGTTGAGCCAACCAACATGCAATTCCACTATTCAATTTGTATATGGAAAAAATATGGGTGCTATTTGTAGGACACAGAGCAATATAGGCCCAATTTTGAGCTCGCCAGCCTGAGAACCTACGATCCAAAAGGTGGCTAAGTATGGAATGTGGGATCCATACATGCTCTATAAATTCTCATGTCCATACTTTATAAAACTAAATATTTAGTATGTATTACTCATTTTTTAGAAAGTTTCTAGGTGCAGAAGTTGGCGGATTCATGTCTTCAGATTTCAATTTCTTTCATATCACTAGCCCAACCGACTGCTTCTCGATTTCATATTGTACGGAATTTTTTGTCGAAATAAATTGTACAATATCAATATTTAATATTAATAATCTAGTATTGAAAATAATGTTTTTAGATAATATTAGATTGTTGATAGGGATCACCATCCGTAAACAATCGTATTCTTGAGTCCGCCAACCCTGGAGTTCATCTCTCAATTTGTATATCGCGGAACTTCGAGTGTTGTTTGGAGGACACAGAACAATAGAAGTGAAATGTTGAGCCAACTAGCCCGCAAGTCTGCATGTCAATATGTATATCGCAGAATTATGTGTGCTATCTGAAGGGCACAGAACAATAGAGGCCCAATTTTGATCCCTCCAGCCCGAGAACCCGCGATCCAAAAAGTTCCTAACTATGGAATGGGGGATCCGTACATGTACATGCTCTATAAAATCTCATGTCCATACTTTATAGTACATATTTAGTATGTATTACTTGTTTTTCGAAAAACATTCTAGCTGTGGAAGTTGGTGTATACACATGTTCAAATTCCCACTTACTTTTCTATGAACAGCCTGACTGACCACATCCCCGTTTCATATTTTAGACTCTTTTTGGTTCACATTTTTTCGAATAGGTGAGTTACAAGATATGCGGGTTCAATATTGCATTTCCATTTTTCCGCCACCTACAAACAACACTCGAACTTCCTCGATCGACAAATTAGAAAACAAATTGAAACAAAAGAATATATTCTATGCAAATTCTAATGGAAATATCATATGAACAAGAGGACATTAAAATTTAAATTCGTCGTTGTTATACTTGCAATGAAGATAACAGTATAGAACCTTTACTTAAACATCCAAAAATTTGATTTTCTTGTAGAAAATGGATTACAAGACATGGAAAAATAGAAACTATCAACCCAAGAAGGAGAGGTCACATAAAATTGTAACATGAGAGAGAAGAATAAAGATCTAGATGAAAATCTAGCTAATAATTTGGCCCTAAGTCGTTTGGAAAATAAATTGGATGTCAAAACCCATCAAAGAGGAAATGAATAAGCTAATAGAGTTGGAACATGAGTATTTAAAAATATCCTTGAACCACATAATATTTGTTATAAAGAGTTGAAAGATGAGGACATGCTATCAATAGTAAAAAAACAATTAAAAAACAAGTCATTTATTGAAACAACTTACCTCATAGAAGAAAATAGTTTGGGGAAAATAATAGAACATAATGATAGGTTCGTAGGGAATATTTATAAATGAAGACCTCATTCTATCAGACAAGGCTAAATCAAGGTGGAAAATTCAAAAAATAAAAGAAGTTTGGAAGGAAGAAAAATGGGCACTAAATAGGAATTTGGGACATGTGAGATCATCTCTTGGAATTGTCGTAGCTTTCCATGATGTGAAGGTACTATGTTAATTTGGACCTTGAGTGAAAATGATATTATTTTTCTAGTTGAAACGTGTGATTTAGATGGATTTCTGTGACCTCCCACATATTCCAACTAGCTCATTTTGGTAGTTTTCTAGTTTGGTAGTTTTTTCCTACTTTTCAGGTCCCTCACTTTTGGGGTCATTTTGAGTCCCTAAAAAACGTTTTTAGGTCTCTCCATAAGGATATTGCAAACAAATTTAGAGTTGTATGGGAACATGTGTATCACTCGGATATACCTTTCCAACAGGCTATCATACGCCTAAAATGAAGATCGTATGGAAAAGTTATGACCCTAGAAAGTTGATGTACTAACTTACCCAAACGAGGCCCACATGACATTTGGCACTTCATCTTTTAGGGTTACGTTTTTAGATGTCTAGGGTTTTCTACATTCCTATTTATTGTAAAAAGGCCTTGAGAGCCTCTTTGGAATCATATTCTTGCACATGAGCATAGTCATCACATCTCTTCTTAGAGATAAGCTACCACCATTCTAGCAAGCTTGTTTTCCGGTGCATTTTATAGCTTCAAATTATTTCTTTATTGAATAGAAACCAATTTTATTGTATATGTGTTATTATGTGTTAATCATATTTTTATAATAATCTGTATTCATTTCATTATTCTCATAAAATCCGGATCAGCGTGGGAGCATGAAGAGGCTAAGGTCCCTAACATAGAAGGATTTGTCTTGTGATCAACATGGAACAATAAATCATATCACAAAGGGATTGAAGGAATAGCTTGTTACATAAAAAATAACATTTCTCCTCACATTCGGCTTCATAAGAGACCCTCTCAATGAGTACAATTGGATAGAGATCTCATATATTAATTCTAAGAATATTTATATAACCATATTATATGTTGCGCCTATTAATTCTACATTTTATAAGAAAAACTATTTAGATAAAAATAAATCCCTATAATACCATAGAACAAAATATTTGCAGTTTGAGAAATGAAGGTAATATCCTCATGCTAAAAGACTTTAGCCTTTAATTCTAGAACTGCAACCAACAAAGCTATTATTTTGAACAATTATTCCAACCCTAATCCTTTATGGCTAGATGAGGACTTTCTTTTAGCTAACAAATAGAAAATAAACTCTCAAGTGTGGCCAAAAGTTTGTTTGGTACTAAGGTAGTCCAGCATTGTAGTTCTCAAGACCTAATGATTTTCATTGGTGTAATGAGGTGGCCAACCTCCAACCTAATGACTTGTATTCCTCAACTAGGTAGTAGTGTCATGGATGATGTGATATCTAATATCCCAATACACAACCAAATAGTAAATTTTGATCCTTTAAATGACCATGATCCAAACTCCAATGATAGACATTTAACTCCAAATCTAAACTTTGCTATGCACAAGAGCCCCATTGGAGAAAATTCCAATCATCAAAGCCACCTTCTTTTTGATTTTTTTTTTTGATATTTTATTAAAGGATTTAAATAGTGAATTAAACATGGTAGCTTCACCTTCTTGATCAATACATTATAATGTTCATTCTTAAAGGGGGTTTTTAATTTGTCAAAAATATAGTTAATATATTTTATGCATTTGGGGAAGGGGGGGACATGGGACTTCATAGGTGTTGTGGGTATAAAAAGGGGTATTTAGTAAAAATAAAGGTTTTGTTTTTCAATTGGAAAGATGCGTTGGTAGGGGGGGCTCAACAAAATGATTTTGGGAGTTATTTTCCAATATCTAGGCAAATTAGAGGTATTCTTTAATATCCGCACGAACTCACATGCTATGTCATAGGTTCAGTGAGTGGAGATCCAGTGGAATAAAATATGTATTATTATAAAGACAACATTGAAGATCTCTATAATAATTTTACAACCCTTCATACTTCCATTAATAAGTTATATATAGAGATGTCATGTAAAAATAATAATAGAACAATCAACCCTTGATATGATATCGAGTGTAAAATTTCTAGGAAATCCATTAGCTATTCTTCTAATGCATTTTTAAAACTCAATAAGATAAACATGTACAAACCCCTCATTAAAAGGAAAAACGGGTACTCTATAAATAGAAATCAAGAGGACCTTTTGTGCCTATCTAAAATTAATCCTAAGAAGTTTTGGAGGCAAATTCTAATTTGTAAAAATGAAGAAAACAATATGAGGGATTGAAATTTCTACCTTAAAAATATTTATGAATCCCCTAACTCCATGGACACCATTCCAAACGTTCCTACATAGAATGTTTTTTTTTCTATGGAAGACATAAAGTTCAAGGTTAAGATGCTCGCATAGGGAAAAGATAAATACATAGAAGGCTGCCAAAATGAAATCTTAAAAATTGGAGGGTTTATCCCCATCCCTCACATACATAATTTTTTCAATTTAGTATTGAGGTAGGGCTTCCCTAAAAAATATATGAAAACCATAATTGTACCTATTTTGAAAGAGGATAAAAACAATCCCTCTAATTATAGGACCATCGTGATTAGCCCCATTTTAGCCAAGTTGTGTAGAATTATTTTGGAAAAGAAGATTGACATATGGATAGAAATCCACGGTAAAAGAGTTAAAGGCCATGCTAGATTTAAGATATATCATTCAATTTTTTATCACCTTGATACACTTAGGATCATTATGTAGGAATACCACAATTTAATAAAACCAATATCCTTTGTTCTTTCATTAAGTTTAGAAAATATTTTGACACAATGCCCATGATAAACCTTTGGAATAGTTGGAAGAGATAAAAGTTCCTTTCAAGACAATGGATACTACAATAAGGTTGTATGAAAATTTTACTACCATGTTTAGGAACATTAATGGATATTCAAGAGAATTTAACTACAATATAGGATCCAAGCAAGTTTTCCCCTTGTCCCCTAATCTTTTTGGCTTATACATTGACAAGTTAGAACATTTTTTGGAAGAAACAAGTTATGTTGGCCCAATTCTCTGTCATATAGTCCTTATTTTTCTTGTTTACAATAATTATGTTGTTTTTGTGGTGAGGAGTCCCTATGGTATTGTCAAGAAACTAATAATTCCCAAGGTTTTTTCTCCAATATGGGTATGACTATTAATATTGACAAAATGAAAGCTATGATAATTAAATTAAAAAAAATCACCTAAAATACTTTTGTATATGAAAAAGACAACTTGGAGGAAGTGTATTGACACAAATATTTCGAAATATATATTCATCACAAGATCAACTAGAATTATAGCATTGAGAAAAGGATAAATAGAGGGTTGAAGATTATTATGGGATTGAAAACAATTTTAATTCAATACATCTTTTGATATGGGATAAGAAAATATGCACATGTTCCATATGAACTAAAAAGGAAGCTAGAAAACAAAGGAGATAAATGTATATTTGTTGGTCATTCTGAAAAAATAAAAGGAAACAAATTGTATGACCCCGTCGCAAGAAAATTTATAATCAACCACGATGTTCAGTTCGTGGAGAATAAAGCATGGGATGGGAGTGTATAAAAGAGAGTTAAGATCATTAATTTTATTGTGCATGATGACGCATAAGATGAAGTGGTTCAAACACCATGAACAAGTCAGTGAACAGTCCCATCTACATCTCGCCCAGAGAACAAGAAACACCAACACAAAGTCCAAGTATTTATACATATCCAAATCCAACTTTAGAAATTCTATTACCAAGAAAGACAAGAATTCTTCGTGACATCTATAATGAAGACGCAACAAATTCATTTTCATTTTTTTTCTCTATTTTCACAAATAGATGATCCATTAACCTTTGAAGCAGTTGTCAAAGAGGATGTATGAGAACAAGCCATGGATGAAGAAATCAGAGGCATAGAGAAGAATCAAACATGGAATTTAGTTGATGTACCTAAATACAATGATGTTATAAGTGTCAAGTGGATTTATAAAACCAAGGAAGATGCAGAAGGAAATATGCAGAAGTACAAGGAAAGGTTAGTTGCAAGAGGCTTTACACAAAAACCTAGAATTGATTTAAATGAAACATTTGCACCAGTGGGGTGCATGGACACAGTCAGAACCGTGTTAGCTATTGTACCACAATACAAATGGTCATTTTATCAGACGGATGTAAAGTCAATATTCTTGAATGGAAACTTAGAAGAATAATTATATGTGGAATAACCACAAGGTTATGAGGTTCTAGGAAAAGAAAACAAAGTATACATATTGAAGAAAGAACTGTATGGTTTTAAACAAGCTCTGAGAGGTTGGTACAGTCACATAGATTCCCATCTCGTACATAATGTATTTTAGAGAAGTGAAAATGAGCCAACACTCTACATCAAATCAAATCAACAAGGTAATGTGTCATTTTTTTGTTTATATGTGTATGATTTGATATTTACAGGTGATTTTGACATAAAAGAATTCAAGATAGTCATTGATGCAAGAGCATCGCTCTAAGGCAGCTACGCGCCATCCAACGAACACATCAAAGTACGGATTCAATGGAAGGAGAGAGACACAACCCTCTCATTTTTCAAAATTTGAAAATTTCCTTAAATGGTTTTAAGGATGAGATCTAGATCCGATTCGGACTAGACAACCATTCAATGTAATTGAATGTAAATTAATGAGAGTTGGTGAGGATGGAGGGAAGCGCTCGAGGAGCCCCCTTTTGTAAAAATATCTTCTTTTATTTTTCAGTTAGGATAAGTAGAAAAGAGAATAGGTTAGATAGGAGAGGAGAGCCAAGACTTTGTTGTAGCCCGAGCTTGAACACATTGTAATCAAGAATTCTTGATTAATACAAACAAAGAACAGTTTTTCCTACATGTTGTTCTTCATGTGTTTGTGAGTTCATAAATGAATTTTTTTATGTGTTGATGATTTGTTGTAGATGTATGTTAGACGTGCATTTGAAGAGATAGATAGATTTTCCTATCTAAGATTTCTTTGATTTTAGGTTTGGATTCTTTGTGGTTTCATGCAAGAGTGCATGACAGATTACTGCGGTCTCTGAAAACCAGTGCAGGAGTGCACTTCTGTATTCTATGGAATTTCAAACAAAAACATGTTAGGAGGGTGCACCAGTTAAAGTAATTGACTCAAAGAGGAAGCCTCAAGGTTGTTGAACACCTTGAAGGAAAAACTGTGCAGAGGAGAGCACAGAGAGGAGAAGCAAAATTGTTGAGAATTATGTAAAGGCTCTACCAGGAGGACATTGAGAAAATGGACAGGATGCATTGAGGAGAACTCTATTTCGAGTTCGGTGAAAGACAGAGTCACTGAAGATTCTGGAGAATTCTACCAAGTGGGCATTGAGTTGGTGCAAGTGTGCATAGAAGGAACTCTTGTTTGAGTTCATAGAGAAGAGAAGTGTCACAGGAGGTGATACTCATAGGGTTATTGAACACCCTTCAGGATCAACAAAGTGTGCTTGAGCAGGAAATTTCCAGAGGGCACTTACATCCCTTCAAGGAGAGAAAGGGACAGAGACACTTTGAGGTCAGATCCATGGATAAGCTCAAAAGAGATAGCACCATTTCATGCAAAGGTCCTGCAAGAGGTTGCAGAGTTCGAAGGAACCTTTGAGGTTCAAAGAAGTAAATATTAGGAGGAGGAACGCCTCTTAGAATACGGGCGGGAGCTAAGATTACAGGCTTCGCATTAGAGACAAAGGTCGAGGCATTTTGGAGCGAGAAATATTCCAAGGGAAAGGAAGAAGGGCATGCTCAAGGTAGAGAACAACTACCATTAGATTAGCATTTCGGAGTTCGGGGTTTGGAACAACAAGGGATTTTGGGTTCGATGCATCGCAAACTCCTTGTTCGAGAAATACTAAGATCTGGCACTCGAATTTTACTATTTCAGATTTCAAGTTTTGGAGCAGCAAGGGATTTTGGAATCACTGCATCGTGAACTCCCAGTTCGTGAAATCATGCCAACCATCGGATCTAGAGCATCGTTTCCTGAGAGCTGTTGGATCAAGGATATGTGCACAGGGTTGATTCCTTGGGAGGTGCATAGGAAAAAGGATCTGGGTCATTAGATCTAACACCAAGGATCGATAGCTATCGAATACAGAGGGAGGTTCAAGGGGTTTAATCCTCGTAACAACAGAGGGAAAAGGAATCATCAAGTCTCGAAAGCATCGGGCCGTCCAATTTGGAGGATACGTGTTGAAGATCCAAGCCCTTTTCTATGTTTCAGACACCGAGAGTTTGAGGAGAAGGAGTCATGAGACAAGAAGTCCCAACTCACAAAATTGCGAAAGCATTAGGACTGTTCATCAAGGGGACACATGGTGAGTGGTCAAGGTTAGAGGAAAACCCTGAAACGTTTTCTCAAGGGGTAGTATTTTGGCATTTCAGGACCCAAGAGGTTCAAGGAACAAGAACCTTCTGCAGTCGAAATCGAGAAATCATGAATTCTGGAATCCCAAAAAGTGGACCATGGTCATGGGTAGATTTCAGTGTTTTAGGGTTCGAGAGGTTGAAGGACCTAGAATCGTTGTGACGCAATCTTTATTCCCTCGACGACACGATCGCTCTCACCAGGACCTTCAACAACGCGGCCCAAAGAGTTAACAACTCTTCTGAATCCCTCGGGAGTCTTCTACCCACAGTACACTTCTCGGCGATCTCCCTTTCGTCAGTCGGGAAATAAGGTTTCGCGGACTCGCGAACCTTGTGTGCAAATCCCGTGCAATATGAAACTCCGAGTCTCGATCCCCGATGTCAACGGTCAACCCTTCTATGTATCGGGGATTTTTCTATCAGGAAATCGGCATATGAAAGGTGGTTATTTTCTTACCTCCCAAACCCCCCAACGCCGATGCGCGATGCCACGTGATTGCCTCCGCTCCGTCTCCGTGGGACTCATCGCAACTCACGATTTCGCTGATCTCGTGCCACCTGTCCCTCCGACGATCGACGGCTCCAATTAAATCGGGAAATCATAACTCGCGATTTCGACGTGCATGCAACTCTTGCACGCACCAACCCCGATATGCCGATGTTCGATGACAAACGGATTTCGTCGTGCACCTGCGAGTTAACCCCCTCGCAGCTCCTCCACGATCTGACGGTCTATGGGATTTCGCGACTCTCCTCAACAATCTCAAGTCGTCGATTCTCTTCCTCTTGAAGAGTTCTCCGCTTCAACCGCTTCGTGCTGTGCAACTAAAGAAGAAGTACTATCCCTCATGAGCTTTGTTTCTCTGACTCCTTCAGAGACCTCTTACGCACTTCCTATGCTCGTCTTTCAACAGCCCTCAAAGAGTTGAAGTCTTCCAGGTTCCGCACTTCACAGTCACAGCAACCTCAGCCTTCCTTTTCTCAGGCTTGCTACTGAGACTTCAATCCGACCTGCACTTCACCTGCACGGCTCGAATAACCCAACACGATTTTGGTCGACGAGAATAAGAGTTTCACTATTGAACCTCCTCAACGCACTCTATGCAGAGGAATTCAACTGCACTCTATGCAGGAATCTCCTGGTTCGAACAGTGAAAATATAGGACCTTATTCCCTCATTCTCTCAGGTTTCGAACCTGATATGTAATTACATATGCAGCATATAAATGATAAGCATAAAAAGAAGCAAGTATGCAACCACATAATATCAACAACACACAGAGATCAAACATATCCATGAGATTGAATCAAATCTTTCCTATTAATTCAATGTCTGTACATGGGCCTCTTCACAAGCTCTCTCTTTTCTCTCTTGCTCCTGTATGCTAATGCTGAATAATCTGAATGTGTTACAACAATACAATGGAGGGTGCCTATATTCCATTTTCCCTCTCGAAAGCAAATTGTCTAATCTACAGTTAATTCCTATCTAACAGCATTAAAACTATTAATGCCTTCCTATCTATATTACAATACAAGTGCGCTCGGCTTTGAATGCTTTCATCTAAATGGTGGCACAACAATATTTCCCAAGTGTTTCAAAAATATATGTGCTGGCACTGTCCAGCTGTATGTTCTTTACTCCACGCGCTGGCTCGCTTGATGAAGTCGTAGATGCTCCTGCATCATACTCCTCGTCTCTAAAGATTTCATGGGCTCCTGTCCATGAGCTCCCGCACACTATGCCCATGCTTCTGTATGACTTCCTTTGTTTCCCAGCTGGCATCCTCCACTGGGTGGTTCTTCCATTTGACCAGGTATTCAAAATATTGCTTTCTCCTGGTTTTTCTTCCTAGTCTCTTGTCCAGTATGCACTCCATCTGAGGCTTCTGTGCAACTGGCAACTGCTTCTGCCACTGGACCACTGGTTCCTCAACACTTCCAGCTCCTGCACCTTCAGCCTTATATGGGTATAAATCCGAAACGTTGAATATCGGAGATATCCCGATGCCCTCTGGAAACTCAAGCTCATAAGCGTTCTCTCCAAATTTCTTCAGGACTCTACACGGTCCGATCTTCTTCATCTTGAGCTTGTTATATGTTCCCCTTGGGAACCTTTATTTTCTCAAGTGTGCTAGAACCATGTCCCCAACCTCAAACTGAAGCTGTCTTTTCCTTTGATCGGCTCTGCGCTTGTACTCCTGATTCGATGTCTGCAATCGCTGCTTCACCTGTGTCTGAAGTTCCTGCATTGCCTCAGCGAATTCCTCAGCTCTCGCGCTGCTAGTTTCAGCCTGTCCTAACTCCCTGAGTTCAGACACTCCTCTCGGCTGTGTCCCATACAAAATTTGAAACGGGCTCTTTCCGGTACTCCGATTCACTGAATCGTTGTACGCAAATTCTGCCTGTGGTAAGATCTGATCCCAACTGCTGTGATGCTCAGTCACCAGGCTTCTCAACAGATCCCCCAAGCTTCGGTTGACTACTTCCGTCTTCCCATCTGTCTACGGATGGTAAGCAAAGCTGAATGCCAAGTCTGTCCCAAAATTCTTCCATAGCGTCCTCCAAAAGTGACCTATGAACTTGGTATCCTGATCCGAGACTATGCTTCTCGGTAATCCATGCAATCGTACGATCTCCTTAAAAAACAAGTTGGCGATGTGTGTCGCATCGCTGGTCTTATGACACGGGATGAAATGTGCCATCTTCGAGAACCTGTCCACCACTACAAAAATGGAATCCATGCCTCTCTGCGTCCTCGGTAAACCCAACACAAAATCCATACTGATCACCTCCCATGGCCTCTCAGGTATGGGCAATGGCTGATAGAACCCTGTGTTATGCTTTCGGCCCTTTGCATGTTGACATATCCGGCACCTGTCAACAAACCTCTTAACATCTGCACGCATGCCAGGCCAATAATAAGATTCGCTCAGCTTGGCGAATGTTTTGTCATGCCCAAAATGACCTGCTAAACCTCCACTGTGCTTTTCCTTTACCAAATTCTCTCTCATAGAGCAATCTGGAATACACAATTGATTTCCCCGAAACAACAATCCATCCTGTATCAGGTAGTCTATCTAAGGACTTCGATCCCTGAGAACTGGGTTCTCGGCTGCTTCATACGCTTCTGTAAAATCTGCATCACTTGCATACATATCTTTTAAATTTTCAAAACCCAAGGTTTTGACTCTGAATTCCTACAGCAACAAACACTTTCTGCTCAAGGCGTCAGCTACCTTGTTCGCAGTCCCCGAAATGTGCTTGATCACGAATGTGAAATTCTGCATGTACTCTACCCACTTCGCATGCTTCTGATTCAACTTCTCCTGTTGACTCATGAACTGCAATGCGCGATTATCGCTGTATAAAACGAATTCCTTGGGTATCAAGTAATGCCTCCACTTTTTCAATGCCTGTATGATGGCATAGAACTCTTTATCATATGTGGAGTACTTCAACTTTGCATCATCCAGCTTCTCCCTGTAGTATGCAACAGGTTTGTCATCCTGACTTAAAACCCCTCCAACAACATACCTGCTGGCATCACACTTCACTTGGAAGGTCTTCTGAAAATCGAGCAACAATAACACTGGTTGCTCAGTTATCTTCCGCTTCAACAGATTGAAGCTTCTTTCAGCCTCCGTTGTCCAATGGAAAACCTTATGTCGCTTCTTCACTGTGTCCATCATTTCTGCGCTAATTCCACTAAAATTCTGAATGAATTTTCTGTAGAAGCTTGCCAAACCGTGAAAGCTCCTTACCTCAAAAACATTCCTTGGTGATGGCCAATTCCTGATTACTTCAACCTTCTCAGGATCCATCTTCAGTTCATTCGCCGAAATTACAAAACCCAAATAAATGAGTTATGTCTGCATGAAGGAACACTTCTTCAAATTGATCAGCAACTTCTCCTGCTGTAGCCTTTTCATCATAATGGCCAAATGCCTCAAGTGTTCAGCCTTGGTCTTGCTGAAAATCAGTATGTCATCCAAGTATACGACCACAAATTTGCCAATGAATTCCCGTAGGACTTCATTCATCAGCCGCATAAATGTTCTTGGTGCGTTTGTTAGCCCAAACGGCATGACCAACCATTCGTATAAACCCTCGTTTGTCTTGAATGCTGTCTTCCATTCATCTCCCTCTCTCATCCGGATCTGATGATATCCGCGCTTGAGATCTATCTTTGAAAAATAATTTGCCCCACTCAGGCAGTCCATCAGATCATCCATTCTCGGCAATGGAAACCTGTACCTGATGGTAATTTTATTTATCGCCCTGGAGTCTGTACACATCCTCTAGCCTCCGTCCTTCTTCGAACTCAGTACTGTTGGAACAACACATGGACTAAGACTCTCTCTCACTAGTCCCTTGTCCTGCAGATCCTGTACCTGCCTTTTGACCTCCTCATTCTCCTGAGGTGTCAACCTGTATGCTGCCTTATTTGGCAAAATTGCTCCGGGTATGAGGTCAATGTGGTGACTCACACTCCACATCGGTGGCAACGAACGAGGTAGTTTGTCCACGATGATATCAGTGAACTCTCCCAGCAGTTCCTGAATCTCTTCTAGCAAGTCATCCACTCTTGTTCTTGTCAGGACAATTCTCGACTTCCTGACAACAAAGAATTGTGGATCTTCATTTTTCTCCATCTCTGTGAGAAGCTCTTTCCCACTCATGAGAAGTATCGTACTGCTCACTTTCGGCTTCACTTCTTTATCCTTCATTGGAAGCAATGTGTGGGTTTTCCCATCCTTCTCCAAGGTGTATGTGTTCATCCTCCCATCATGAACAATAGTTCTGTCAAATTTCCATGGTATTCCCAATAATACATGACAGACATCCATGGGAATGACATCACATAGAATTTCATCCCTATATTCACCCATTTTAAAATTAACCAAGCATTGTCTTGTAACACATACCTGGTGTCCTTTCTGCAGCCATGTCACTTTGTATGGACTCGGGTGTTTGTTCGTTTTCAGCTCCAACTTCTCCACCATCTCGGTCGAAACGAGATTGTCGGTGCTCCCACTGTCCACTATGACCTTGCATTTCCAACCCTTGGTCTTGCAAGTCATTCTGAACAGTCGACATCTTTGAGCTGTATCCTCCACCTCTTTCTCAGGTTTCAAAAGGACCTTATGCACTGTCAGTGACTTCCCACTTCCAATGTCTTCATCCTCCACGTCACGCCTCTGCGCCTCTGCGACGTGAGATTTTCCTCTGTCCATCTTTCTCTCTGGACAGTCCACGGCTTTATGACCGTCTTTACCACACATGAAACATGTGATAATTCCTCCTCTGCCTCTTCCTCTACCTCGGGTACGAGGAAATGTATTGGCATCAGCGTAATCTCCTTGCTGGTCTGGTTGCTGTCTCCTCGGCTCAGCAATTGGCTGCTTCTGCTGTGAGGTTCCACCTCTTTCATCTTTTCCCTGAGGTCTCCTCCAATCCTCCTTGGGATTTTGAGTTCTCTCTTGGGCAACTGCTTGGCCTCTAGGCTGGCTTCTGCCTCTCCCTCGCTGTCCCTGCTTGCGGCTCAGCTTCTCTTCGGCTTTTAGAGCCATCTGGTATGCATCCTCAACTGTGCGGATGGTCAGCATGCTCAACTCATCCTGGATATCATACCTGAGGCCATTTGGGTATCTTGCCACCTTTTCGTCATCACTCTCCCGATGACCAGCTTGAATGTTGAGCCTGTAGAACTCCTCGGTGTACTCCTTCACCATCATCAACTTCTGTCTCAGGTTCTGCATGTGCCTGAACAGAGTGATCTGGTAATCCCTCAGAATGAACTTCACCTTCATCTTGGCGATCATTCGATCCCAGCTTTTGATCTTCTGTTTTCCTTTGGAAGGCCTGTCTGCCTACAGCTCGTCCCACCATAAGGCTGCATGTCCCTTCAGCTTCGTGACTGCATGCCTTACCTTCTTGTCCTCTTCGATGTCTTCGTAATCAAAGAAGGTGTCGAGTGCTCGGATCCAATCAAGTAACTCCTACATGTTTAGACTTCCCTCATAGACGGGAATGTCAATCTTGGTTTTCGAGCTCATCCTGGTGATGGCTCTGATCAACCTCTCTATTGATGTGTCTTCTGCTGAAACTTCCTCTATGTTGCGTCCAGCCTTCTCTTCTACCTCGGAGTCACTGAACTCTGCTGCACCAACACCACATCTTTGGGTGGTCTCCATTTCTTCAAGCCTAGCTCGGAGATCTCTCACCTCTCGTTCCATCTCAGCATTACCTGTTGGCCTTCCCCTTCTTCAGGCATCCCTGTCCTCACGATCATGTGACTGCCTTTCTCTCCTGGGCAGCATTATGTCTCTTCTGTCTCTGCTTCAGAAAGCAAAGGTACTCCCGCTCTGATACCACTATGACGCAAGTCGTGAGTATCAGCGTGCTCCCTCTTTCTCCTTCTCTTCTCTCTCCTGCAATATACAGACAGATCTTCAGGGCTCTGATACAACTTTGACGCAATCTTTCTGCCCTCGACGGCACGATGGCTCTCACCAGGACCTTCAACAACGTGGCCCGAAGAGTTAACAACTCTTCTGACTCCCTCAGGAGTCTTCTACCCGCAATACACTTCTCGGCGATCTCCCTTTCGTCAGTCGAGAAATCGGGTTTCACGGACTCGTGAACCTTGTGTGAAACTCCCGTGCAATATGAAACTCCAAGTCCCGATCCCTGATGTCAACGGTCAACCCTTCTATGTATCGGGGATTTCCCTATCGGGAAATCGACAGATGAAAGGTGGTGATTTTCTTACCTCCCAAACCCCCGAACGTCGATGCGCGATGCCACGTGCTGTCCTCCGCTCCGTCTTCGTGGGACTCGTCGCAACTCGCGATTTCGTTGTTTCTCCGTGCTCCCTTCGACTTTAAAAACTCCGAAGTGTTGATTCCTGACTCCTTGGGATCTCGTGCCACCTGTCCCTCCGACGATCAACGACTCCGATTAAATCGGGAAATCACAACTCGCGATTTCGACGTGCATGCAACTCTTTCACTCACCAACCCCGATATGTCGATGTTCGATGACAAACGGATTTCGTCGTGCACCTGCGAGTTAACCCCCTCGCAGCTCCTCCGCGATCTGACGGTCTACGGGATTTCGCGACTCTCCTCAAGAATTTCAAGTCGTCGATTCTCTTCCTCTTGAAGAGTTCTCTGCTTCAACCGCTTCATCCTGTGAAACTGAAGCAGAAGTACTATCCCTCCTGAGATTTGTTTCTCTGACTCCTTCAGAGACCTCTTATGCACTTCCTGTGCTCGGCTTTCAACATATCTCAAAGAGTTGAAGTCTTCCAGGTTCTGCGCTTCACAGTCACAGCAACCTCGGCCTTCCTTTTCTCAAGCTTGCTACTGAGACTTCAATCCGACCTGCACTTCACCTGCACGGCTCGAATAACCCAACATGATTTTGGTCGACGAGAATAAGAGTTTCACTATTGAACCTCCTCAACGCACTCTATGCGGAGGAATTCGACTGCACTCTATGCAGGAATCTCCTGGTTTGAATAGTGAAACTATAGGACCTTATTCCCTCATTCTCTCAGGTTTCGAACCTGATATGCAATTACATATGCAACATATAAAAGATAAGCATAAAAAGAAGCAAGTATGCAACCACATAATATCAACAACACACAGAGATCAAACATATCCATGAGATTGAATCAAAGCTTTCCTATTAATCAATGTCTGTACATGGGCCTCTTCAGAAGCTCTCTCTATTCTCTCTTGCTCCTGTATGCTAATGCTGAATAATCTGAATCTGTTACAACAATACAATGGAGGGTGCCTATATTCCTTTTTCCCTCTCGAACGAAAACTGTCTAATCTACAGTTAATTCCTATCTAATAACATTAAAACTATTAATGCCTTCCTATCTATATTACAATACAAGTGCGCTCGGCTTTGAATGCCTTCATCTAAATGGCGACGCAACAATCTTTCCCAAGTGTTTCAAAAATATATGTGTTGGCACTGTCCAGCTGTATGTTCTTTACTCCACGCGTTGGCTCTCTTGATGAAGTCGTAGATGCTCCTGCATCACGTTGCAGCCAGAATCATAAAATCACGGAACAATAAAACCCAAAAGCATTCGGAGGCTAAGGGAAAACCCAGAGTTGTTAAGCCCTTTTTTTCAGTGTTTCGACAACTAGAAGTTGGAGGGGCAAGGAGCCTGGGAGAGCTCGCATGCAGGAGTCCTGAAACCCTGAAACATGAAATGAGTGTTGTTTAGAATAGAGAAGGGCATAAAAAGATGAGTGCGTGCATAGGTTTTCTCAAGGCCTGTGACAGGGAATTAAAGGGACCTATGGATTCATTCAAAGGGTTCCAGTAGGAGCCGAAAGAGCCATTTTGGCTCAGGGAAGAGAGAGATCTAGAGACTAGGAGGTCAGTGGACCCTGTTGAGGTAGGGGGGCTCTGCATCAAAGTGGTATCAGAGCCACTTTATGTTTGTAAACTGCAGGCAGAGGGAGGCATAGTAGATAAAGAAAATACTCTGATACACACTATCAAAGTGGTATTAGAGCTTGATTTTGTCTATATATTGTAGGGAGAGGGAGCCAGAGAAAAAGGAAGATAGAGTGTTGAAGCTCTGTGATGATTGTTGCAAGCTGCACAACAGTCAATAGACAATCATGAGGATTGTAGGAAAGTCTGGAAGCACTCACGGTTGTAGAGTGACAACAACAAGTTTTCTAGGAGGGAAGAGAGGAATAAGAGGATGGCTAATGAAGGCCATGAGCATGGTGGAAGAGGAGGCCACCAACAGATGAGTAAAGAAGAGATTGATAAAGAACTCGCTGAGATAAGGGAGAGAATGGAAGATATTGCACTGCGGATGCAGCAGGATGCAAAGACACAATGGGTGTATGAATGGCCTCTGAGGAGGAAAGCAAAGTGGCCAGTCAAGAAATTGTTGGCCAGAGGACAGCGAAGGCTATTGAAGGAATGGATGAGGTATGTGGAAAGCCTCATAGATGAAGAGGAGATGGTTCATGCATGTGAACTAGAGACTGGGAGAAATCTCAGTGACGTTGAGGATGAAATGAGATCACTGGATGATGTCAAAAAATTCTAGGAGGGAAATGGTATGAGATTAATAGAGGATCTCGTAAGCTTCCAAGTGGGAAGAAGTGGAAATTCAAGTTGTCAGGTGGGCAATGGAAAGAGATCAGTGGAAGGTCTCGCGTACTGCTAGGGGAGTAGTGGTGAAAGTTCAGATTGCCAAGTGGGCAATGAGATGGGATCACTAGATCTTATAGACTGCCAAGTGGGTAGCAGAAAATTCCCAAATTTTCAGGTGGGCAGGGGAAAGGAGATGAGATTGTCTGAGAGTCTCATGAACTTAGAGGAGAGTTTAGATCAACAGAAAGTGCTGATAGGTGAGGATCATAAAAGAATTTTGATGATTGAGGGAATTCAGATATTCCTACCACATAGCCCAGTTGAGGCCAATGAAGGTGTTGCAGATGCATAAAAAACAAGAGGACAACTAGAAAAAACTGTCATGGAGGAAGAAATGGAGTGGACACTGACATTTGCCCAAGGAGAAAAGGAGGAGCATTCAAAATAATGGCTCAAAATTTTCAGCCAGGAAGCTGAAATAGAGATGACTGTAGCACTGGAGCCTACAGCAGAAGAGGAAGAAGACAACATGGATTTTACTGACCTATGTGAAGAATTAGAATCCCTAGAGAAGAGGGTGATGATGCAAATATTGCACATCCAACAGGCTAAGTTGGAAGTAGGTTGTGGAGCATACCAGCTTGAGAAGAAGCAGGAAAAAGATGAGCAACAGTTCAGTGAGGAGACTGTAGAGCTGGAGTTTGTAGTAGAGTGGCCACTCAGAGCCACAAATGGAAATAAAGACAGCATGGGAGATCAAGAAAAACTGCCCATTGAGAAGACAGAAGTGAAGCAGATAAGACAGCATACAAAGAGCCATCCATGGGAGTAGCTGGACGAGGTGATTGAGAAAATCATAAGGCTGATGACCAGATTAGCAGAAGTGGTCAACAAAGGGAAGCTCAATAGCAAGGGACTTGCAATAGAAGCAGGGAAGATGCAACAGTAGCAGCGAAGTGTTTGGGATCCAAGTGGATTTCGACAGCCATGCTGGGAAGCTCATGAGCAGGAGCTCATGAATTTTTCATAGCAGAGGAGTATTATGCAAGAGAATCACTCCAATCTAGCTACACACCATCCAACCAACAAATCAAACTATGCATTCAATGGAAGGAGAGAGACACAACCCTCTCGTTTTTCAAAATTTGAAAATTGCCTTAAATGGTTGTAAGGCTGAGATCTAGATCCGATTCAGACTAGACAACCATTCAATGTAATTGAATGTAAATTATTGAGAGTTGGTGAGGATGGAGGGAAGCGCTCGAGGAGCCCCCTTTTGTAAAATATTTTATTTTGTTTTTCAGTTAGGCTAAGTAGAAAAGAGAATAGGTTAGATAGGAGAGGAGAGCAGAGACTCTGTTGCAGTCCAAGCTCAAACGCATTGTAATCAAGCATTCTTGATTAATACAAACAGAGAGCAGTTTTTCATGCATGGTGTTGTTCATGTGTTTGTGTGTTCATGAATGAATGTCTTTATGTGTTGATGATATGATGTAGATGTATATTAGATGTGCATTTGCAGAGATAGATAGATTTTCCTATCTGAGAGTTCTTTGATTTCAGGTTTGGATTCTTTGTGGTTTCATGCAAGAGTGCATGAAAGAGTACTGCAGTCTCTAAAAACCAGTGCAGGAGTGCACTTCTGAATTTTGTGGAATTTTAGACAAAAATGTGCTAGGAGGGCGCACCAGCTGAAGTCATTGACTCAAAGAGGAAGCCTCAAGGATGCTGAAAACCTTGAAGGATAAACTGTGCAGAGGAGAGTAGAGAGAGAAGAAGCAGAATTGTTGAGAATTTTGTAAAGGCTCTTCCAGGAGGGCATTGAGAAAATGCACAGGATGCATTGAGGAGAACTCTATTTCGAGTTCAGTGAGAAGACAGAGTCACTGAATATTCTGGATAACTCTGCTAGGTGGGCATTGAGTTGGTGAAAGTGTGCACAAAAGGAACTCTTGTTTGAGTTCATAGAGAAGAGAAGTGTCATAGGAGGAGACACTCGGATCCTGACGGAGGTGCGAGGGGTTTAATGCTCGTAACAACAGAGGGAAGAGGACTCGTGAAGTCCCAAAATAATTGGGGCCATCCAATTTGGAGGATAGGTGTTGAAGATCCAAGCCCTCTTCAGCGTTTCAGACACCAAGAGTTCGAGGAGAAGGAGCCATGAGACAAGAAGTCCCAGCTCATGAAATTGCAAAAGCATCAGGACCGTTCATCAAGGGGACATGTGGTGAGTGGTCAAGGTTTGGGGAAAACCCCGAAAGATTCTCTCAAGGGGTTGTATTTCGGCATTTCGGGACCGAGGAGGTTGAAGGACCAAGAACCGTCTGCAGTCGGAATCAAAAAATTGTGAATTCCAGAATCCTAAAAAGTGGACCCTGGTCATGGGTAGATTTCGGCATTTCATGGTCTAGGAGTTTGAAGGACCTAGAATTGTTGCATCTGGAATTGCAAAATCGCGGAACGCGAAAACCTAAAAGCATTCGGAGGCTAAGGGAGAACCCATAGTCATTAAGCCCTTTTTTTCAGCATTTTGGCGACTGGGAGTTGGAGGCGCAAGGAGCCTGGGAGAGCTCGCATGCAGGAGTCCCAAAACCCTGAAACATGAAATGAGTGTTGTTTAGAACAAAGAAGGGCGTTGAAAGCTGAGCGCGTTCATAGGTTTTCTCAAGGCCTGTGCTAGGGAATTAAAGGGACCTCTGTATTCATTCAAATGGTTCCAGTAGGAGCCCGAGGAGCCATTTCGGCTCAGGGAAGAGAGCGATCTAGAGACCGGGAGGTTAGTGGACCCTACTGAGGTAGGGGGGCTCTGCATTAGTCATGAAGGATGAATTAGAAATGATTAATTTTGGATTTATGAGATATTTTCTAGAAATAGAAGTGCACGAGTCCAAAACTGACATATTTATTTCATAGTTCAAATATGATCATGAAATATTGAAAAGATTTAGTATTTGAATTCAAAAGCAACACCAATGCCTATCATAATAGAATTGAAGCTATGAAAGGAAGATAATGGGTCCAAAGTGGATCCCACAGTGTTTAAAAGACTTGTGGGAATTCTTATGTATTTAACAACGACAATGCATGACATTATATATGGAATGCATCTAGTTTAAAGGCTCATGGAAAATCCAAAAGAATCACATTAGAAGGAATGAAAGAGAATATTGAGATATGTGAATGGAACAAAATATTTTTGTATTAAGTACTCCACTTCAAAATATTTTATACTCACTCGATACACTGACAATGATTGTGGAGGCAACATAGATGACCAAAAAAGTAACTCAGGGTACACATTTCATTTTGGAATAGGTGTAATGTCATGGGCATCAAGGAAGGAACCCATAGTGACACTCTCTTCAGCAGAAGAAGTGCACTTTGTAGCTACAAGAACAACTTGTCAAGCAGTATGGATGAGAAGAATGTTAAAATATTTGTTCCAGGAACAACAGGTACCAACAACAATATTATGTGACAAAAACTCAACCATCATGTTATCAAAGAATCACGTGTTTCACAAGAAAACCAAGCACATTGATACAAGGTATCATTTCATCAGAGATTTGGTGAATAACAAAGAGATCTCTTTAGAATTTTGTAGGTCAAAAGAAAAAATTGCAGACATTTTTACAAAGGCTTTAGCAAGAGATGCATTTCAACATCTGCGCAGTAATATGGGAGTCCGCACAACAACATATGAGTGACAATAAAATGAAAACTCAAAATTTTTATGTAATTTTCTTTTGTATACCCACCTACTTATAATTAAGGTGGAGTGTTGGAAATTGTAATTACAAGTCGATGAGATCTTTACGTCTCCACCGATCTATTTGTCATTCAATTTATCAGTTAGACAGTCAGACAATTTGTAAGTGCAAAGTCACACATTTACTCAAATTTCAGTTGGCAAGAAAGAATCTATAAATGGAGCCTATATCTATCCTCTCAAGTTGAATTAAGTGGTTGAAGAGTCAGTCGAATTAATGGTTTTTAATGTTGATTCAGTTTTAGCTTCTGTAGGAAGTCTTAGTCGGAGTCCATATAATTCTGATTCATTTAGCTAGTCGATGATGCTGAAGAGAAGCAGTTGATGGGTAGAGAAGAAGCATAGAGGTAGAGAGAACCAACATCAGCTTAAGAGTTTACAGAAGAAGTCATTAGAATGAAAGCTCATTGTCATTGTATTTTTCATTCGTACACATCGTCAAAGTTCATTAATATCAAGCTTTTATGTATTGACAAAGATTCTATCTTATTTTTGAGTTTATGTGCTAAGCATAGCACCCTGTTATTCCACATTCATAAATCATTTGATTAAGTGTATGTATTCACAACAAACAACAAAATGAGTAGTCTATGTACTATGCGATGCTCTTGAGAACTCTGTAGTGTAGCATGTTTGGTGCGTAGTATTTCAAACTGCGTTGCGAAGAGTAAACTACGCGTACTATTGATCCAATAGATCTTCCCTACAAAAACTTCATCACATTCGATGCCACTTGTTATGCATATGTTTAATTACCTTTTCTTCAATAGTCTACATGTGTTTGATTTCCATTTTCAATAATTTTATCTAATTCCATTTATAAAATTAAATTAATTATTTAATATCTTTTAATCATAAAGAAAAGTAATTTTTTATTACTTAATGTTTTAATAATTTTTAATGAAAACAATGGTTTTTATCTCGAAACGTTTGATTGCCTTTTTTTTCTTTTGAACAGTTTTATCAAATTTGATTTATAAAATTTAATTATTTATTTATCTTATAATTATAATTTTTTTTTTGTTATTTAATATTTTAATATTTTTTAATTAAAACAATTTTTTTTATCTAGCTGCAGATATTTTATTATATGATCCACTCTTGACTTAATGATGTATGTGAAAGAAATTAGGAGGAGGATTTGACTACTAGTTAATGGGCCTTAAAACCCACAATTGAACTACCAATGGAGGGTTATGGAAGGCTTAATATGGGGTCAAGAATCAAATAACAATGGAGGGGTATGGAAGGCCTAATATGGCGGTTAATCATTCTCATCTTTCATGATTCAACACATTATAAATCCACGATTCAAATGACAATAAAAGAGTGGGGTATGGAAGGCCTAATATGGGGGTTAATCATTCTCATCTTTCATGATAAAACACATTATAAATCTACGATTCAAATGTCAATAAAAGAGTTAATATGGGTTAATCATTTTTATTTCTCCCTATCCCATCCTCCTCGTAGAAACTGGCCTCTCCCCTATTGAGAGCATGGCTATGACTCGATACCTAATGTATAAGAACAAGTTAAACAACATGGAAGACAAGAGGCTACCTAAAATTGCTTCCAAATCAAGTCATAAATACCATCGACTCAAGCGAGGATAGCATTAAGACACCCAATCTTGGCTAAACTATTGGGGAATAATGGAAGAAACCATTTTACAGAATAACGATACTATTAAAAAAAATGTCAAATTAAATTTTAAGGAAAAAATGTGGTGTGATAAAGAGTTAGAGGGAAAAAGAAAATTATGGTATTATAAAGATGTAATCAACCCTAATCTAGAAGATCAAAATTATCTATCTGTTTTGCCAAGTGTAAAGAAAAAAATAAGCATTGCTAAGATAAGAACAAATTCTCACGAGCTCCATAGTGAAACTGGGCGTTGGTCAA
>ML796093.1:30923-54782 GCA_009831015.1 Picea engelmannii
GGTGATCTTGGAAAGCTTCTCTTAATGCTTTTCGAGCAAAGAAACAAAATTCTAAAGAATCACAAGTAATCACTTACCCTCTTAAGGTCCGATAGACCAATTAGGTCTTAGTGGACGTTAATCATCATCATCATCATCATCATATGATAATTATATAAATTGATATTAATCAATTTTTTTTATATAATTCAATATATTATAATTATATAAATTAAGAGTTAATTATTTCTACGTTTTCATGACTCAACATATTATAGTTATACAAAATAATTATACAAATTAGGAACTAATCATTCTTACTTTTCTCATGATTCAACATATTACAATTATACAAATTGTCTTATTAGAGTTTATAGTTAAGGCCACTACAAATAATTTTAGTTGAACATTCATTCTTATTGATGTTGTGTTTATTATCAATTCTACAATGAGTTGGGGTTTAATATGAATACAATATTGAAGCACTTTGTAGCATGTGGTTTTAATTCCATGTTCTTAGTTTTTTTCTGAATATTTTAGTTAGTTTCTTTACCTTTTCAATTTCCTTAGTGTCAATTTATAGGAAAAGGGCTATATTGGTAGCCTAGATGTGAAAGGAAATGGATCTAAGAGGGTTTCGATCAAATTTCTTGTGATCTAAGAACTATCATGGTTTAGGGTCACTACCTAAACATGTGTTGTGTCCTATGTAAATTATCAAATATCATCATTATACCCATGGAAATTAAAATTACGGCTGTGAAATTATCATTGACATCCAATGGGATTTGTGTTTTATTTAAGCTGCGACCCAAATACTAGAAATCATATAATCTAGTAATACTATCAATCAGAGTTTACACCTTTTATTCACATCCACAAAAAAAAATTAAAAAATAAGCCACAACAGGTTCCTTTTTCTCCTTAGTCTGTCAAATTGCTTAACACCTTCAATGATCACAAACCATTCTACATTTCCCTCCCCTTTCTACTTGTATCTTTATGACAACATCTTCCCACTTTGGCTCCTCTTAGTTAGAGGGGGTGCTTTAGAGCCTTAACCCTTTGACAAGCTATCTGATAAATTTATTGTAGGTGAATCCAACTCATTTTCAAATGTGGATATGCAAACAATCAAGTATACTCTGAAAACTTAAATTGGCATCAAAGAAATCACCCTTCAAGAATTAAATTTTCTCTAAGTTTTTTTTTTAAATTATGATACAATAAGATATTGATGATGAACACATGAACATGGTTGACTAAGTAAAATAATATACTTTTTGTTTTAAAGGATTAATAATTGGTATAATTGCTCATTATTGATTCATCGCCCCCCATTAGTAATCCAACAATTACATTATGGTGATTTGGAAATAAGTTTGGGATTTATGTTGGAAACAAAATTTCATCGTGAAAAATCTCTAAATTATGGTTCATTTGATCTAATTTCCATAAAGTTAATAAGAGATTGTCCTTTGTGTCTCACGTCCTCATGTTAGTTGACCTAGCTAAAGTTCTATGTTACACATACAAGATTCACATTGCATCAAGCTACAAAAAGATTTTTACCATAATTGGTTTAACATTTATAAATTAATGTCTTTTGTCCAAGTAAGGTGACCCAATGGACGATTGATTAACGTAATGATATTAATTAAATGAGATGATACTTATTGTGTTTTCACTTTACAAACATATAGGGGGATACTTGTTGTTTTTTTACTTTACAGATGTATATGGGTAAATCATCATCATCATTCATCAACATCAAATAAACAAGAAATTATATTCATAAAACATGTGTCATGAAATGAGTGTGTGTGTGTGTGTGTGTGTGTGTGTATTCAAAATATTCTTGACTCTATATTTTTTACAAAATGGGACACATTTCCCAATATACAAAATGCAATTAAGTGCCCAAACATGGAAGAATAACTTATGGTTCCCTAGATACAAAATGACACGCGTTGGTCACTCATTGACCACTTCAACCCTTACAAATATCAGGTGCATCATAGAAGTCTATCTTTCACCTCTTACTCGAAGCAATACCTCGACTCATTTTGTGCCTAGGTGTGGTTCATCTCTCTATAGATTGGACAAAGAAACAATATTCTTATAAGTTTTTTTTTCTGCAATGAATTAACAAGCTTACACAATTATACTTTATAATTCAAGCTAAGAAAAATAACCATAGATGATTCTAGCATTCACGAGGCTGTTTCCCTCCTTTGTGACCCTAATATCTCAACTATTCTATCATACAAATATTACAAGAATAAAAGAACAAAATTTAAATAAAAATGCATAAAATCAATTCCATTCATGATACATAAAAAAACATCAATGAATTATGTCACGATGAATAACTAAGGAAATGGTGGAGAGATGTTAGTGGCTGGAGTACTCAATTATACAATCTATTTTTAGGAAACATCTATTGTCATGTGGACTATTTTATAAAAATCAAAATATGAATGGGAGGATCTGTGAGTGTGAAATGGTGCATCTCTCGTGGATGAAATAGTTTGGCATGAAACATGGATGAATAGTGTGTGGCATAAAGGTGGAGTCATTAAGGATATATGGGATGGAAAAGTGGTGGGGGTGGGAAGTGATAAACCCCCATGAATTTTACAAGGGATGGAAAAATTGTTGGGGAAGGAAGTCGTATCCAAAGAACTAGGTCAGGGTGGCCAAGGATGAGTCTTGTCATGTAGCCAGGGAATAATGACGGGGGGAATGCGGATAGTGTTCGATGAGATGATGGTGGTACAAGCAACTTGACATTCAATGAAATTAGTAGAAAAATGTGAAATTCAACCAAACATTATGAAAAAATTCACATTTAAACAATTTTGAACTCAACACTTGATACATATGAAGCGGGTGATCTTTCCATTCTAGGTGGAAATGGTTTATCATTGTATGACACTTCATCTTTTAGAAACATAATGACATTATATTTTATTTCTCATAAAGAACCTATAGAAACACAACAACGATATTACAGATGTAGTACAATAGTAGAAGATCAATGAGATTGATAGAGAATAAGCATAGAACTATGGTGGATTTATGAAAGTCACCCCATACCTGGGTATGCAGTACATATAGTGGCCTCCATTGACCTGTAACAATTCTTCCCATAAATCGAGCATTCACAAGGGTCACATCAATACCTATTATGTCCATGTGCAATCTCCTGGATGGACTCTATTATGTGGATTGAAGGACCAAATCATCTCCCAACATTACCTGTAGGTATTTCCTGGCAGTAAAATGCTATAAAAGTGTTGTGTTGCACCATGCTTCGAGTCAAACGATATGGATTCCTATTTATGGATGATTCTTTATGTGATGGGAGGATATTGGGAGGGGGTCTAGGAATTTCCCTAGGAGAATGATGACCTAGAAATGGGTAGTTCCTAGTATTTTATCTATCTTATGCGGACCCAGAACCTACCCCATGGAATTCACCAATGTCAAAGTAGCTGACATGGAAACCTAAAATGAACTTTGCCCACAATTTTCTAAGTAAAAATAGAAGCACCTCACTATTATTGTAGGGGGTTTTGTCAAAAACCATAAACCACATATCCATCCCATTCTCTAAAAATGGTTGGTAGGTTCACTAGTCCATACAAATGTGTCTCTTTGTTACTGGTTGCTATACTTTGATTCTAGGAGCAATAAATAATGTAATCAACAATTGTTTTGTAATTTTTAGGTCTCCAAATTTATTTTTATATAGCTTGGTCCTTTAATATTCAAATATTCTATCCCTATAATTAGAAATGTTAGTTAATTTTACTTCAGAACTTGAAGTAAAAGATGCAACGGTGTCTAGGGAAATGGATACTGACAATCATCATGAATATCTGACATTCCATAAGTCTTGAACATGAGTTCTTGGAGACCTCAACCCTTCATCAATTTCTTTGTTTGTTTTTGTCGGTTGTGGGTTGGGGCTTTGTGTGTCTTCTTGTGGTGGTGTCAATTCTGGGTTTTCTCTAGGATCCATGTTAATTAAGTTTGCTGAAATTTAGTAATCGAAAAGATAATTTATGTTTATTTTTTAAACATTTAAACAAATTAGGAAATTAAAAAAAATGGAAGTCCTTCAAATACATATCTGGAATCAATTGGAGACCATGTTAGGAGAGTGTAGACACCATGCTAGTAGAGTGAGGGTATAAATTTTCTCAATGTCCCTTAAAATTTTGTGACACAATCGATCTATTAGTGAAATAGGTTGTTTGACCCATTTTCCAATTTTAATCAAAGGAATGCATACACGTTCCTAGTAACACGTGAACATTCCTAGGAATGTGAGGAATGCACACGAGCTATTAAGATCACATGCATATTCTTGTCTAGGGATGATTTGGCATCCTCAACAGTGGTGGCTTGGGGATTTCCTATTGTGTCAAATGAAGAACACATGTACATTCTTAATAACACACATGTGTTCTTATGTGAGGAGGCTCATGCTCACACAGTTTCCATGTTTTTATCGGTCAAGTTATTGTGCACAACCTAACCTTAGTTTATATTTAAGTTTATTAATGTTTTTTTTGCAACAGGGAAAATCTACCATGTAGCAGTTGTTATACCTTCCTTCAGTCAAATATGTTGTAATTTTTGAGTCAAATTCATTTGAATTTTCATTTGTTCAGATTTCTAAAAATATATTTCCAAACTTTAACTTCATAATATGAATGGATATTATTTTGAATTACTAAATAATAAGTTTATTAGTCCTTTCCTTTAGGCTGTGGATTATAATAATTGGTTCACCAATTTTCCATTAGTATGGCACATAGTTCAAAATGTTTTAACCTAAATTTTTTACCAAGCATTGAACATTTTTGTAAGAGTATTTCATTTCAATCATAATTTTTAAACTTGAAATCTTATTTGGCCTCATTTCAAGGCAAGAGACAATTTTATTTGGTTTCAAACTTACAAAACCAAATATAAATTTAGACAACTTCATATTTGTTTTCTTAGAGGTGGATTAATGTTGGGCATCTAAGTTAATATTAATCTCCAACATTAAATGTTCCACATTTAAACATATATTAAATCCCATGTAAAACTCGTCCTTCGACAATGTATCCTTCAATGTGGAAATGGCTTCCCGAAGTTTTGGTGTGTCCTTTGTTGCTCTTGCCACAACTAGGGATAATTTCAAAGATGAAAATTTATTTTAAAATGTAGAAACCTTGGTGAATCTTACTAGCCCTTAATATGCAAAGTGTAAAATGTTTGGGGATATTTTTGTAAAAATATTCACATTTCTAAGGATTTTATATAGTTTCCATAACTTTTTGGCAATTTGTGAGCTAAAATAATTTTATCCTATAGAATTTGGGCAATTCAATTTTTGAAAAATGGAAATTGGTGAATCATTTTTCGGGAAAAATAGTGGAAAATTAGCCCATGGGAAAAATTCAGCCCCTAAAATTTTCCCTCCGCAAAACCCTATGTTTTTCTCGCCAGGACTCACCTTTGTTATTTGTGCCCTTTGTTTCTCTTTCTTCCATTTTACTCCTTTATACTTCACCCACTCCATCTATTCTCACTTCTACTTCCTTATGTGCATCATCAAGTTACTAGATTCAATTCAATCAAACCCAAATTCTGCACATCAACTATAGTTTCTCCAATTCCATGAGGGCCCAAATTTTGCAAGTCTTAGTTCACCACCTAATAAAGTGACATAAATATTTACCCCTTCACACATGCTCAACAGGTCCCTACATTCATTCCTTACTCCTTGTTATTAGTCCTTTCATCCTTCACCCTTGACATGAACTTACAATGTCATTTCCATTTCCTAGCTATGTAGGAGGGTCGCACAAGCTTGGACCCACTATTGCAAAAACAACATGCAAGAATCCTTAGCATGTATTTCAATAGGTCTTTATTTATGAGATTATGGAGCAGAAGGGAGGAGTACCTTTCAACCATTTAATAGCAACATCACCAATCTATCTAGCCATAAGGTAAATACCATCCCAAGACTCATTGGATGGTTAGGTGCTAGATCTGCAATTGTTTTATTTGAATAATGATTTTTTTTCAAAAAAATCCTCATTCAAAACATAACAATGCAAGTGTGTTTTCCATTGTCTTGTTACTTTCTGCATAACATTTTTAGAAAGTGCTAATAAGAAAAAATATATAGCTTGTTATAAGGAAAAAATTTGTACTAAAGGGGGTCAAGCAATTGAAATATCTTATTGTAATAGGATTCTCAAGTACCTCTATACCAACTCAAATTTGTCCACTGATAAATAAAGATATTGAATTCACTTTCTTGAATTCATTGAAATATGAAATAATATTTAAATGAAGTACCATCAACATAGGAACTTACATTTAATTTTAATTAAAACTCATATTTCACATGGCCAAAAACATGTACTTTAAAACTTCAAACCCCTGAACTATAGAAAATTAGTTACCATCAAACCCATAAACTATAGAGAATTAATTACCATATTTGTATTTGTTATTTTAAAGATACATTAAACTTTATTGTTAACATCTTGTATGTTTTATTCATTTACAAATTTTATTTCAAATCGACATCCCTAAAGTTTGACATCTGCATTACCTAATTCACAAATAAGAAAATTGCAGTGCATGAAAAAGGAGAATTGCATGCAAAGATTGGATATTTTTTTATTATGGCTTTAGCTACCTATAAGGAAATAAAAATAAGATATTGGATAAAGTTTTTTCCCGTGTTTTTATTGTTTATATGTAGTAAAGTTGATAAAACTTCAAATTGTGTCTATCATTTCCAATATTCAAAAGGGTTTGTCTCCATGCTTTTAGCGTTTATGTTTCAAATGATTACTAAAACACACATAATGAAAGATAATATCAAAGGAAAATACCAATAACATTATGACCTAATAGTTTGTCTATGCATCATAACTCTATATATTAGCTTGTCAAAACCCACCACGAGGACTTAAGCATATTTTTAATTTAGGTTTTAGATTTTCTGAGAACTAGAATGCACCATAAGTTTAAAAGTGAGAAGTTTCATTGAACAATTAATAGAATATGAAATCCAATTACCAAAAATATTGTTGTCAATTGAACTCTATGAACAATATAATTGCTACTTCAAGACCTAGTAGCATAACTAGTAAAGCAAACATACAAACCAGTTCTTGTTCGAATTGAAGCAACACCACAAACCCAAACATGTATCCATACCCAAACATTCCATAGTCCACAGATCCATATCCAAATCCATCAATATCTCCCTTGAAACCTCCATGACAATAAGTAAGCACAAACACGGATCGAACCTAGGTCACCATTGCGATGCATGCAAACCAAATGGAGCTAGATTATGGGGCTCGATGCATCGAAACCAATTGAAGACCTATGCAAACCAAATGAATACTTTGATTAATATTTTTAATCATTTTTATACCATTGTGAATTGTGCCAATCTTAAGTTTTGTCGTGACTATTGACATATTAACATATTCCTTTCTTGCAAGCATGAGGTAACTCGATTTTAAAATTCATTAAGAGGTAAATTTTTTTTTTTTTTTCATATGAAGTATAAACATGAAGTGATATTCACATGAGGTCATATGGAGTATAAGCATGAGTGATATTCACATGAGGTGATATGGAGTATAAGCACGAGGTAAGTGGAAGGACTAAGTTTGTAAAAATTTTCTTTTAAAAACTTGATTATTTTTTTAAGTTTGTAAAATTTTATTTTAAACTTAATGGCCAAATTCACTTGTAAATATGTTTTTTAATAATTTATTAAAATATTTTCTAATAATTCAACATTCTTCAATAATAAAGATCGAATACCTATCCATGATGCACCATTTTTTAATAATAAAAATGTAATTGATATACAATAGAATATCTATTCATGAAAATGACCAAAATGAATATATATAACAATGATAATTATTAATTTTACAATTCTATGTTAATTATTAACTTCAATAAAAAACAATCATATATTTATTTCATAATATCATTTTTTTCTTTTTTACAAAACCAATACACGACTTAAATAAAATAAAGGGGAACATTAATTTTAAAAATACATGACTTAAATAAAATAAAGGGGAATATTAATTTTAAAAAGAGACACTCACATTCATAGTGCATACGACTTAAAATAAAGTAAGTAAGGCAATTGGATTAATATTAATGTTAAAAGGGAGACACTCATGGGTAATTGGATTAATGTTAATGTTAAAAAGAGAAACTTACATTCATTCATAGTTAATTTATTAATTAAGAAATCATGATATAATTTTTATAGATTATTTATTAATTAACAAATTATGATATAATCAAAAATTTGAAAAGGGTTTTTAAGTATAGATGATTTTAGGGGTTAAATTTTATCAATGGACTAATTTTCTAAATTTTTTCTAAAAAAAGATTAACCAATTTCAATTTCTTTTAAAAATGATTGGCTCAAATTCCATAGAATGCAATTATTTTACCATAAAAATCTTTAGAAATTTGAATATTTTTACAAAACTATCCCCAAACATTTTATATTTTGCATATTAAAGATTAGACATTTTAATATAAATTTCCATCCTTAAAATTATCCTAATCTCTAAAACAAACACTCAAAACTAAATTTGATTCCATATAAAATATAATCAAACAAATGTTCATCCATTCTATCATAAATAAACTCTTTACAAAAACTCACTCAAATATACATTTGAGTGGGCTATTTTGATTTATATATCCTACCTCACTTCACTTGCACATTTTCTTTTAATCCAAAATGATATCTAGTGTAACTTAGATAAAGTCTCTTCCTGCAATTGTCGTTTTTTTAATCTCGATATAAGGTAGGGACATGTTATTGCATCTCTTTTGTTTTATGATATAGATGAATAAGATTAATTAATTTAGTAAAACACTCTTAAAAAATTGTTGATGAAAAATTAATGTATGAAAAACATACTTTTTATTTAATGTTCTGTAGAAAGATTTATTGCTTCACGGGAAATGAGTTTCACACTGTTATCAAAAGTATAATTTTTGTTTAACCTTATAAAATTAATTGATTGCTTAATTTCTTCGAGGTAAGTGAGTTACACAAAAAAAAAATGGGTATCGAAAGAATATTTTTTATTTAATGTTATACAAATGGATTAACTGTTTATAATTAAATGAATTGCGCAATTAGATCGGGATCCAGACTAACTCTCCGTGATGGCTATATTTAGTTACAACTCTAAATTGGAGTTGTTCTTTATACCGTAAGTTCATTTTTGTACCGTAAGTTCATTTTTGTCCTGCAAAAACTTTTGACGCAAAGCATCATAAATCAGAAGGACCTTCCATCTCTAGCATGAAAAATCATCGTGTGTTTGGTTAACAAAATGGAGAGCTGTCATTGCAACGCATTCACACACAATAATAATTTTATTGTTTTTAATCTCAATTACAACACACATATATATAGTTGGATTCAGATCCAACCAATTCCATACATGGAGGGAGTGGTTGCGAGAATATCTCAACAACTCCAACAAACCAAAACCAACTCCAAATTAATCATTAATTCTAACACCCTCCCTTAATGATTACATTACAAATAAACCACATATTACAATTCTCAAATTACAACATATATCTCTGTCTGATCTGGTCTTTATCAGCACTCTCACCCACTCTGAAATCTCCCGGTTTACGCTCTTTCTTCTCCACAACTTCGAGCTTCCCTCTCGACCCATTTAAGATAAAAACACTTCTGACCATCTTTAATGAATTTGTAGGATCAAAGATTCTTGACACCCCCGAAGAAGAGTCTTGGTACTAAACCATCCTATTGAAATACTTCCATCTGTGAAATAACCCCAAAGAATAAATTTCAACAGTTTTATAGGAAGGTACTCTAGTTACGGAATGTATTCAACAATCAATCCTGCAAAATGACCTTCTACACACACATACACAAAACATAACCTGTAACTGTTGATCTGATTAAAGGAATTGATATCCCAGCGAATTGAATTTTTTGCACACCCACCCATACAAACACACAAAAGAAAATAAATGAATTGTACATAGAGGCCGTTAATCTTCTATTGTAGGCGGCCCTTATCGGTGACACTGAGTCTGGAAATCAGATCTGTCACGAAATTTGTTGGCGACTCAGCACTCAATCAACATCGTCTCACGGCTTTCTCAAATGGAACCAAACAACAACTCACTCGTAAACCCAATAATTGATCTCATACATTGAATATAAATCCAAAGCTGGAGTTTATAGTTGTAAGTATTTTTTATTTTTTTTTACCGACAGTTGCAGAGCTGTATGTGCCGACGCCGGGTATCTGGGCAGACAATGAACCGGTGACGATAGTTCGATCCATGTCGTCTCCGACCAACATGAGATTCGTCTTGCTCATAGGAATTCTCATGATCTCTTTTTAAACCCCGACTTACAAATGAAACAACGGCTCTTTCTCTCAGGTCTGAACAGCTACGATCTGAACAACAAACAACACCCGGATATATTCGATCTTCCATGATTTCTCAAATGCGTGGCATAGCTTTTGATCACGTTTCAAACTTGATAAACGATGGCGAATCAAACCAGAAAACGATCTATATCACAAATCGCCTAACAGATGGTGGGCAGCTTCCTTCTTCTTCGGCACAACACACAACACTCGGCACACAAAAAACTTCACACAGAATCCTACTCCTACACTCTAAAGAATATTACAGCTCACGCTCTCACATCTTCCTGGGCATTCCCGTGAGGGATTAAGCCCAGCCAATCTCTGATACCAGGTTAACAAAATGGAGAGGAGTCATTGCAATGCATTCACACACAATAATAATTTTATTATTTTTAATCTCAATTACAAGACATATATATATAGTTGGATTCAGATCCAACCGATTCCATACTTGGAGGGAGTGGTTGCGAGAATATCTCAACAACTCCAACAAACCAAAACCAACTCCAAATTAATCATTAATTCTAACATTTGCTTCTCCTACTCGTCCTCCATTCTGAACCCTTCTTCCGCTTTACCACGGCTCCTAAACAATGATGTAATATGTAAATTATGTATTGATGGATAATTAAAAAATACATCACAAGTTGAAAATGAAGAAGGCCAAAAACATGGGGTTATGATTATGGAAATAAATGAGGCTTACAGAGCCAAGGGTGTCAAAGACAAATAATATTCAAGTCATTTTTTTCATGTTATCCTAAGTTTTATAACCTTCACATTACAGTCCAGGAGACATACATGGAATTTTTAGGAGACACATAGTGTATTATTAGTATGCTAATATATTCTATAGTTTTGGACATGTAAAGAGTAAACAAGAGATTTTTCTTTCATATATGAGATTTTTTTTCTTATATATGATATTTTTCTCTCATATATAGGGGTGACCTTATTGTGGAAATATTAAGGGTTACAATGAGCCTATAGTTGGATGATTAATTTACATAAAAATAATGTTAATAGGTGATTAATTTTCACAAAGATAGTGTTATGATTTATTTGTAATTATGTTGATTTAATGTGGTTATGTTAGGAACTGATTCTCCTCCTTTTGTATGTAGATGTTTACTTTTGTATCTATGATTGATTACTTGTGCTTGTATGAGACAACAAACAAATTATAATATCCAAACTCTAAAATGTTGAATTGAGCCTAACTCAATGGATGAACATGTTATAGAAAAGTACAAAAGCAAGAGAAGTGGAAATTTTGTGGTTTCAAAAGTACCATGTATCCTCTACATAATACATAGATTGGATGTTACACTACTCATTATTGGAAAAAAAAAAAAATTCTATTAAAATTTTAACACCCCTTATACCTATTAAAGTTAAGGTTAAATCAACATTCAATTAAAACCACAGTGACTAATTACACTATCGGTGAATGAAACAAATAACTTGTTGTAACCATAAATTTGATCATAACTCTAGCTTTTCTACTCCGTTCACAAAAATAAACCAATTTTAAGTTTGATAATTCCTATAAGTGTAGATTCTGAAATTTATGTATTCCAACCTAAAATGAAAGCTTTTATAATAATATAAACACTAGAGTGTATATAAAAAATCTAGAACATATAAGCTTCATTCTTTTCTAGTTTATCAAAATATCACTTCAATGAAAGAGACCAATCAATATTCGATGAAGGAGACCTAGCCGATTTTCAAATAGACTAGTATGTTTTTTCGATTGGAAGACTACATCATACATTACCCATACAAATTTAATGAATTTCCATAGTTTAGATTGACGAAATAATGACTTAACCTAATGAAATAGATTATTATAACTTGTTTAGTGAATCTTGACAAAATTTAAAGGAGGGCCTCTTGTGATGGTAGAGTCCATTGAGTTAAACATGGGGCGAACAACAATTTGGAGGAACTTGATGCGGCTGCCGAGCTGGATTGCGGAGAAGTGATAAGTGCAACAGTTGGGGGTTTGTTAATTTTGGTACGTGGGCGGAGGCTGTGATAAGAAGAGGAGACAACAGACTTCACCTGAAGAGAATCAGCGGGACCTTGCAGAGAGGGCACATGATGTATCAGGGTGTCATGATGTAATCATTTCATCGCCTCTTTGAAAATGGTAAACCGATGGCTTGTCCTTTCAAGACTCCAGACATCATCAGTGGATTTGTTAGCAGTGGCCGCCTTAACCTTTGCAGGGAAAGAGATACAATTACCACTTAATTAAATATTTTTATAAGATCAAAGGGGCATTTTTGTTTGTATAAATACCTTAAACAAATTGTAAGAGTTTGAGCATGAAAAAACATAAAATAGAAGTTGCTATTTTGTATTTGTAGGTGTTTTCTCCATTGATTTTTTTTTGAGTTTGTAAACTCGTCTGATTCATATCTCCTACTTGTTGTTCATTGAATTACATTTTTTTTTGGATTCACTATATTTTTTTTAATTTAAACAAACGTTGTAATTATTTGGAGTACACGGAGTTCTTGGGTTTCAAAACTCCGAACCCGAAATGGGTGATTTTAATATAAAGGCATATTGAACCAAAGTCTAGATATTCAACATTTAGAGTTTACTTGTTAAAAGTGTGTGGAGTTATTTAGTCTCAAAACCCCAAATCCGAATTGGTGGGCCCAAAGATTATTCACATTTCATGATTTGGGATTAGTTGTTGCATTTTCCTTTTTGTGTTGGGTGTTTGTAAACCCCAAAACCCTGAAGTGTTGGGCCCACAACTTATTCGCATTTCATGATTCGACAATTATCGCTGTGTTTTTTTTTTTCTTTTACGACCTTTATAATCGTCGAATCCCAAACCCTGATTGACCTCCCGTTTTTCACATTTGGTATTAGAGCAAGATATCCATCCTGCAATTGCTTAGTTCATTGCAGATTTTTTATGTTAGTGCCAAAATTTTATCCCCTTGTTTTTCCTGCATGTAATTTTTTCAAATTTTATATAAATGGCTATGTCTGGTAGTAGTTCTTCTTAGGTTCAAGTTCCTATTCTAAGAGAGAAGTCATATGACTCTTGGTATATTTGAATGAGGACGATTTTACGTTATCAGGATTTATGGACCTATGTTATTGATGGTTATGCTGAGCCAACTGACATAACAACATAATTGGCTCTCTCCAATGCTGACCATGTTTTGCTGAAGGAAAACAGGAAGAAGGATAACAAGGCTCTTGGATTAATCCAACAAGGATTAAATGAATCCATTTTTACAAAGATTTATAGTGCTGCATCTTCGAAGATGGCTTGGGATATTCTTGAAACCTGTTATCAAGGTGTGTCCAAAGTGAAGACATTTAAGTTGCAGAACTTAAGAAGGGACTTCGAAAATCTAAAGATGAAATATAATGAAAGTGTTGATACTTTCATGACTCAAGTGATGAGTGTTGTGAACTAGCTCAGGAAGTATCAAGATGATGTTGAGAATAGGAGAGTTATTGAGAAAGTGCTGAGAAGTTTACCTAAGAAGTTTGAACTTGTAGTTGTACCCATAGAGAAATTTAAAGATTGAAGTCAAATGCAAATTGATGAATTAATTGGTTCTCTTGTTGCTCATGAATCTAGAATATCTAGATATGAAGAAGTATCATTGAAGCATGATTTGAAATCCCAACTGCATGTTACCAGAGGCAGAGGCAGAGGAAGGTTTCATACTCATGGTAGAGGAATTCGATTTTCTGGCCGAAGTGACAATAGAGCTAAATCAGAGTCTGAGCAGAAGTCCCAGTAGAATCCTCCTAATTTAAGAGGGAGCAACATCAAACCTTGGCAGCAAGAAAATGAGAGGTATGATAAAACTAAAGTACAATGTTATTATTGTAAGAATTTTGAGCATTTTGCTAACAAATGTTTGAAGAAACAGGTAGATGTTGGAAAACAATACGCACATATTACAAATTAGTCTGAGTATGATCAAAATCCTATGTTCTTGACTTGTAATGTCACTCAAGAAAGTGCTAATGATATTTGGTTTTTGGATACTGGTTGCAGAAACCACATGACTGGTAATAAGGATTTATTTTCTTGTATTGATACTAGTATTCAATCTGATCTAAAACTGGGAAATGATTGTAAGGTTACAGTTAATGGTAAAGGTGTAGTTTCGGTTTATACTAATAATAATTAGAGAAGAAATATTATTGATGTTTATTTCATGTCTGGTTTAAAATGATATCTTATTAGTGTTGGACAACTGATGGAGAAAAAGTACAAATTATTCTTCAAGAACAAGGTATGTACAATCTATGATAAATTACCCAGCAAACAGTTGATTGCAAGAGCAGACATGACCAAGAATAGAATTTTTTCAATTGTTATGAGAAATGATTTGAGTGGTTCTTTGAATGCTTATAAAGATGGAAGTTTAGATGAATCTTGGTTATGGCATTTGATATATGGTCATTTACATTTTGGTGGCTTAGATCTGTTACAAAAGAAATAGATGGTAAAGGGGTTACCTTGTATTCAACAACCTGCAAGCTGTTGTGATAGCTCCATACTTGGAAAACATCACAGAGATAAATTTGTTTTAGGTGTTTCCTACAGAGCAAAAGCTCCATTGGAAATTGTCCACACATATTTATGTGGACCTATGCAAACAACTTCTTTAATTGGTTGTGTTTATTTTATGACTTTCATTGATGATTTTAGTAGGAAGACTTGGTTGTATTTGTTGAAACAAAAATCTAAAGCCTTTGATGTTTTAAGAAGTTTAAGCCTATTGTTGAGAATGAGAGTGGTCAAACCATTAAAATATTAAGGTCTGACAGAGGAGGTGAATACAAACTTAATGAATTCATTGAATTTTGTGATCTTTATGGAAATGAAAGGCAGATTACTACTCGATATACTCTACAACAAAATGGAGTTGCTGAAAGGAAGAATTGGACCATCATGGATATGGCTCGAAGCATGTTGAAAGAGAAGCATATTTCAAATGAATATTGGGGACATGCGGTTCTTTGCTCTGTTTTTATGTTGAATAGAAATCCGACCAAGACTGTGAGGGATCGTGTACCTCAGGAAGCGTGGGATGCTAAGACTTGCAATGTTTCTCATTTTAGATTTTTTGGATGTGTTGCATTTGTGCATGTAACTAAAGAAATGAGGAGGAAGATGGATGACATAAGTGAGAGATGTATATTTGTTGGATATAATGAAGAGTCTAGAGAATATAAACTCTACAATCCCATCACCCAGAAATATGTAATCAATAGAGATCTTCAATTTAAAGAAGATGAATCCTGGGATGGAAGTATTGACAAATCAATTTCAGAGGGAGTTGTGTTACCCCGTGAAGATGATGATGGAGATGAGCAAGTTGAAGGAGATGGACAGATAGTTCCACATGTAGATACACCTGTAGCAATAATTCCAACAAGGCAAGCACCAGATTTCAACCCATCTTAGTTTAGAATACCCACAACTCATGAGCGTGGTGAGCCATCTAGACATTGTGGACATCAATTAGATTCACAGGTAAGTAGTGAATCAAATCCCACTTTAACTTCAATAAGAAACAGATTTAAAGGACAAAAGACTAGAAGCTTAAGAGAATTGTATGATCAAAATGAAGAAGTAGATCAGATTTCAAATTTTTCATTAATGGCATGTGATCCTGTAAGTTTTGATGAAGATGCTAAAGAGGATATCTGGATAAAAGAAATGGATGAGGAGATTGATTCCATTGAAAGAAATAAAACTTGGGATCTTGTAGATTTACTTGAAGGTAAGAATAGTATTGGTGTTAAGTGGGTTTAAAATACTAAGCTGAATGCAGATTGTGAGGTTGAAAAGTACAAAGCTAGACTTGTAGCTTAGGGGTTTAGTGAGAAACCGTGGATTGATTATAATGAAACATGTGCTCTTGTAGAAATAATTGACACTGTGAGAATGGTCTTAGCTATTGCAGCTCAGAATAGATGGATCATGCATCAGATGAATGTTAAGTCTACATTCTTGGATGTATATTTGGAAGAAGAGGTTTATGTCAGACAACCTTTGGGTTATGAGATTGATAAGCATAGAGATAAAGTTTAAAAGTTAAGGAAGGATTTATATGGATTGAAGCAGGCATCCAGAGTTTGGTATAGCAGGATTGATGAATACTTGATCAGTGTTGGATTCAACAGAAGTCCAAGTGAACCAACTCTGTATACAAAGGTAAACCACGAAGGTAAAATTTTGATTGTTTGCTTGTATGTTGATTACCTGATTTTTATTGGAGATCTATCTGTAGATGATTTTTAAAATTCCATGAAAATAGAGTTTGAGATGACTGATTTAGGACTGATGAAGTATTTTCCTGGAATTGAAGTGGATCAATATGATGATGGCATTTTCATTTGTCAAACTAATTATGAAAATGAAGTGTTGAAAAGATTTAGAATGCTGAATTGCAAGTCAGTTGCAACACCAATGACAACTAGTATTAAACCTAGCAAGTATATCATATGTTGATCCAACTCTGTATAAAAGGTTGGCAGGAAGACTTATGTACTTAACAACAACCAGACCTGATATCATGTTTGTTTTAAGTTTGATTTCGAGATTCATGGAGACTCCAAAGTGTACTCATTGGCAAACAAGAAAGAGGATCCTAAAATATTTTGTTGGAACAACTGACTTTGGTATCCGATACACATAAATTTTAAACTTTGCGCTGATCAGATATACTGATAGTGATTTTGCAGGTTCCATTGATGATAGGAAGAGCACATCTGGGTATGTGTTCAGTCTTAGATATGGAGCAGTGGCATGGGAATCAAAGAAACAACCCATTGTGACTCTATCCTCTACTGAGGCAGAGTATGTTGCAACAGCTGCAGTTGCATATCGAGTTGTGTGGATGAGAAGGGTCTTGAATGAATTTTTGCACGACCAGAATGATGCAACCCGAATTGTCTGTGACAAAAAATCTGCCATTGCACTATCAAAAACTCATGTTTTTCACAAGCAGAGTAAGCACATTGATAAAAGGTATCATTTCATTTGAGAGCTGGTAAATGGTAAAGAAATTTTTGTCCAGTTCTACAAAACCGAAGAACAATTTGCAAACATATTTCTGAATACTTTGGAAAATGAATTGTTTAAAATCCATAGAAGAAATATTGGGGTCTACAAGCTATAATGCATTGTTTATAGCAATTTTGTTTTACATATTTTCAGTTCGTTTTTCGCTAAAATGATTAAGAGGCAGTATGTCAGGATGTAATCATTTCACCACCTCTGTGAAAACAGTAAATCGGTAGCTTGACCTTTCAATACTGGAGACACCATCGGTGAATTTGTTAGCGGTGGCCGCCTTAACCTTTGCAGGCCACGAGATACCATTACCGCTTAATTAAATCTTTTTAGAAGATCGAAGGGGCATTTTTTTTTGTATAAATACCTGAAATAGATTGTAAGAGTTTGAACGTGAAAGCACATTGAATAAAAATTGTTATTTTGTATTCGGAGGTGTTTTCTCTGTTGATTTGTTTTTTGAGTTCGTAAACTCGTTTGATTCATATCTCCTACTTTCTGTTCATTGAATTAAGGCTTTTTTTTGGATTCTCTATATTGTTTTTAATTTAAACAAACGTTGTAATTATTTGGAGTGCATGGAGTTCTTGAATTTCAAAACTTCGAACCCGAAATGGGTGATTTTAATATAAAGGCATATTGAACCAAAGTCGAGATATTCGACATTCAGAGTTTACTTATTAAAAGTGCGTGGATTTCTATAGTCTCAAAACCCTCGAGCCCGAATTGGTGGGCCCAAAGCTTATTCGCATTTTTCCATTTGGGATTAGTAACTTATTCGCATTTCGCGATTCGACAGTTATCGCTGCGTTGTGTTTTTTTTGTCGGGCCTAATCGTTGAATCCCGAACCCCGATTGAATTTCGGTTTTTCACACAGGGGACCGATGGGAACTGGAAAATTAGGTAATGAGGACATAGATATTCTGGGAATCTCCATAGAATCCATGGCTCGGGGTGGGTGTCTCCACTAAGGTAGCGTGCTTGTCAAGAGTGATAAATTGTAAAGGAAGAAATATAGAGCAGAAAACTGTATTAATAATATAAGAATAATGTACAATGAGAAGAGTTAATGGAGATGTACTATGCAAAGGAAAATAGCTGAGCTAAATAGGCTCAAGCAAATAAAAAATAGAAACTGCAGCTGGCCAGGACAACTGACAGTGTACAGTCAGCCTATTGAGGTTACATTATATTTAATACTCCCTCTTAAACTCAACAGTTACAAACATCCGCATTGATTATGCCTAAGTGTTGTCTCTCAAAATCAAAAACAGATTTTTCGAATGGCTTTTTGAAAATATCTGCAAGCTAATCTCGAGAACCATAGAATTGTAGTGAAATATCACCATTATTGACTAGCTCGCGTATGAAATGAAAATGAGTGTCAATGCGTTTGCTTTTCTTGTGAAACACATGATTTTTGGATAGAGCAATTGCAAGAGAAAGGTCTATAACAGTGGTTTGGCCTCCATGACGGCCTACAACAATTTACCTCTCTAGGGCAAGGTGCCCTACCTCACCTCAAGGTCGACCTCAGGTGACTTTGGCCGATGGGTTGGCATGGCTGTTGGGGTGCAACCGAAAATGGAAGGAGGAGAGGTGAGGAGATGGGATTAGATCTGCTGCAACTCCTCTGACTGTTATTGTTCGACTAAACTTAGTTGTTGCTCATTCTAGTGACAAAACGGTTGATTGTTCAACTCCAAGATATTCAAACACTCTAGCTTTGAATATGAAGTCGGAGGTCAGTGTAGGTCGACTTCTCATCGAAGGTCGAAGTGGTGGGTCGGAATCGAATTCCAACAAAATTGGTCTGGAGGAGAATGAGAAGAGGAATCGCAAAGCAAGGTCGAATAAGGATCCACATTAAGGTCCTCGCCAACGAGCTTGTTGTTGGGCTACTCAGATCGATCTATAGACATGACAAAATGTTGCTGTGTATTCGTTTGTTTGGCTATCAATATCTCTTGGAGGTGAAGCAGCCTTGCATCATCTCGTTCCAGCTCCAGAAATGACCAGGATAAGAGCTGCTTCAGTTCTTCCATGGCCTATGAAGACACAATACAAATTAAATAATAAAAAATAATTTAATTCTAGACTATGAATTCAAGGTTTAAAGATTCCTCTACTTATGGTAGAAGAAACCGAGGACACTTCATTGTTTTCTGCTCAAACAAGAACAAGTCTCGGCCATTCGAGATGATCAATGGGAAGGAAGAAAAAAAAAACGATGGAATATTGTATATAGCAAAAACTAACTTGAACAATAAGATTTATGTTGAATAATAAGATATCTGATAAGATTTCTGTGCGAAGGATTGTTTTCAGAAAGATTGGGAGAAACAACGGTGGACGCAGTGTTGTATATAGCAAAAACTAACTTGATTAATAAGATTAAGATTTTTGTTGATTAATAAGATTTTTGTGGGAAGGATTGTTTTCATGAAGATTTGGAGAAACCACAGTAGATAAGTTTAGTAAAAAAAGAAGAAGAAGAGAAAAGATAAATACTGAAACCTATCAAAGGTGGAAAAACCTAGAAAGTCTTCTCTATGAAGCTCTTCCTAGGTTTTTCCATCTTCTGTAAGTTTTAGTATTTTTCTCTTCTCTTCTTTTTTACTCAGTTTATAAATGGTGAAGATGAATCTTGATATGGATTTGAAACATAAACTTCAACATGTCAATAGTGTGGTTTCTCCAAATCTTTCTGAAAACAAAAACTAACTTATCTATAAAATTAAATTAAATAATATATTTTCTATTAAATTAAATTAAATTGATAATGTGGTTTCTAATAAATTAAAATTTTAAATAATATATTTTTCTAAATCTATAAATATATAATACAAATAGATTAATTAAAACATTTTTTGGGTGGAAAGATTGGTTTGGTTTATTTGTACTTTAAAGATAGTTTGGTATATATAGAGAGAGAGGGGGGTTTACTTAGAGTTATTGTCTTTATAATTTTATTTTCCTTATAATAAATGGTAAGTTAAAATATAGTGTTTCTTAATGTTTATTGCATGTAATAATCGTTATTTTGATATTTAGTTTAAGTTTTAAAAACATGTGTTTCTTCCTAAAAAAATAACATGTTCAAATCCAGAAAGAGTAGAATTTTTTGAGTATCTGGGTAGGCAAAACCCTCCAATAAAATGATTCGTGCCCATTTTTTTGGTTTCAGGTAGTTTGTTTGCTCTCTAGTTATTCTACCCCTTCTAGATTCAATAGCTTGTGGGGTGTGGGGGCATGACATATTATCGAAGTTCCAACCCCACCGACATGTTAATAACTTTTGTGGAAGTGAAGAGACATTTTACTATTTTTTTTCATAGCGTCTTGCTTTTGTCTTCGTCACATTAGTATCGACAGAACAATATTCCGCGTCGAATTTCCGGTTGGATGATGTTCACTAAATGACACTAACAAGAATTTTAAAAATAATTGTTGAAATTTCCAAATATATAATCACTGTCTGACAAACAAATTTCAACAGAGTGTTCATTTTTTCTGGACAGTCTGTTGAAATTTCTGGACAGAGTGTTAATTGTTGAAATTGCCAAATATATAATCACTGTCTGACAAACAAATGGCTTCCTGGACAGTTCAGTAATTCCTGGAATTTTCTGCGTGTTGTGGAACGTTTCACCCTTGAATATTTATTATAATAATTTTCTGCGTGTTGTGGAACGCTTCTCATAATTGTTATAATGGGCGGTGTTTCATATTTATTATTCTAATTGTCATGTGATTCTCACAATTGTTATAATCTATGGGAATCATTTGTTGTAAATGGTGTTAATGGTATTGAATGTTTATTTCAGGACTTCATAAATATTAAAGAGTAGTAAATATTAATTATTATTATAATTAATGGTATTGATTTTTTAATATTATTATCATTTTTTTTTTTTGTAACTTTTCAGTTTTCATTGAAATTAAATTTATTATTATTATGATAATGTAAGTTTTTGATGGTTGATATTTACGTCGAAAGGTGTACACTTATTGACAATGGGCAGATTTAATAAGGATTTAGTGCTTAATAAGTTTTCTATGGACAGGATAAAATATGGCTGGAATATTCTTCGTAGTCACACAAAATAAATGGCTTTGATTTCAATCATTAACTTCCTAGCTATTATAAAGACATCTGTTTATGTGTTTACTATTTTACATTTACCTAATCATATTTAAAAATTACATTGATAGCTAACTGAGCGAGGTAAGTGATTAACAAAAATTAAAATATTAACACCAGATAAATGAAGCGCAACCGTTTATTTGTTAATCTAGAATAAAATTTAATATATTCTTTTAAGGATTTGTTTCATCTTATCAACTTTTTAGCGTTCACGAGTAGATATTTAACTGCCGTGCTAATCCATTCTATATTTCGAACCCCTAATATTTGGTGAGGAGAGATCATGCTACAATGATTGCAAAGCCATGCACTATTATTTTATAATTTGTGAAACATATTCAAATTAATTTGTAAAATAATAATGTAATACAAATAAAACTATACATTACAACTAACTATCATTACAACTAATGCAAGTTACACATTTGAAACCTATATTTCTAGGTGAATGGTGCAACCATTGCCTACTAGCCTCTCAACAAAGCAAGTTACACATTTGAGCCTTATATTTTTGGGTGAATGGTGTTGGTTGTGGAGCCTGGTTATCTTCCTGATTTAGAGGTCTTTTACTTTCAGCCGTGTTTATACCCTAAGAAGTATTTACACCTTAGAAGTATGTACACTATTCCACGCAGGGGAGTGCAGAGGGGGGGTACCCCCTCTGCGGGGTCCGGGGGGGCTATCCCCCCGGCTAGGGGGTTTGGGGGCAAGTGGGCCCCTAGTGGGGGTTTGAGGGCGAAGCCCCCGAAGCAAAAATTGCCTTGTAAAATTATATCATAATTTCATTGTAAATCTTGACCATTCATAATAAGGTCGCAGATCTAACGATAGAGATTATGTTAGGGTTTTTTGCCCTAGAAGGAAACCCTCTTTTATGAGGGAAATGTATTGCGGCTATGTATATTGGCAAATATTGTATTCTGAGATAGGAGATTGTGAGAGAAAGAAGAGGAAGTTACAAAGGGTTTTGCTATAGGTTGTATCCCTTCATTTGTTGGATAATAACAAAGAAAGGACTTGGAAATTTCTCTGGTGGACGTAGCCCACACTGGGTGAACCACGTAAATCTGTGTCGCTCTTGTATTGTGTATCTTCTATGTTTTGTTTCCGCATTTGTCTTATTTTATTGCTCCGCGGTCCTGTTTTTCTAACAACTGGTATCAGAGCGTAAGGTAACTCGTAGGAAAAGAGAGTTCCTGGTTCGAGTGGGAGCAATGTCGGAAGATGAAAAGTTTAGGGTCGAAAAATTTAATGGCCGAAACTACCAGTTATGGAAGATGAAAATGGAAGACTATTTATATTAGAAGAATCTATTCCTACCATTGAACGGAGTAGCAAAGAAGTCGGTTTCCATGAAGGATGAAGAATGAGATATTCTTGATAGAAAGGCTCTAGGAATGATACGGCTGAGCCTGGCAGCGTCGGTGGCTTTCAATATTTTGAAAGAAAAGACAACGAAGGGTTTGATGGATGCATTGGCCAAATTTTATGAAAAGCCCTCGGTGTCCAATAAGGTATTTCTAATGAAGAGATTATTTAATATGAAGATGTTTGAAGGTGGGTCTGTTGTAGATCATTTAAATGAATTTAATATGGTTACTAATCAACTAAGTTCTGTAAAAGTGGACTTTGATGATGAGGTTAGGGCTCTTCTAATCTTATGCTCATTGCCAGAAAGCTGGAATGGCTTGGTCATGGCTGTAAGTAACTCTGTCTTTGGTTCAAATACTTTAAAATTTGATGATGTTGTTGGTGTTATCCTTAGTGAGGAAATGCGATGGAAAAGCACAGGTGAGACTCAGGTAAAGCATTGAACATGGAGAACAAGGGAAGACAAAATGATAGAGGAAAGGGCTCGGGGAACCGTGGGAATTCTAGGAAGGGTATATCCAAATCTAGACTTGGAAAGATAGAGTGCTGGAATTGCAGGAAGAAAGGACATCTGAAGAAAGACTGCAGAGCTCCAAAGAAACAAAGAGATGGATAGTAGGAGAGAAATGAGGAAACAAATGTAATAGGTGATGTGTTACAAGATGCTTTGATTCTTTCTGTAGATAATATTTCTGAGTCTTGAGTAGTAGATTCAGGGGCTTCATTTCATGCCACACCCCATAGGAAACATTTTCTAGATTATGTTCAAGGTGATTTT
>ML796093.1:56607-96040 GCA_009831015.1 Picea engelmannii
CACAGGAGGAGATAGAATACATGTCCAGGGTCCCATATTCATCAGCAGTTGGCAGCTTGATGTATGCAATGGTTTGCACAAGACCAGATATTGTACATGCAGTGGGAGTTGTGAGCAGGTATATGAACAATCCAGGTAAAGAAAATTGGGAGGCAGTAAAGTGGATTCTCAGGTATTTAATAGGTACTACTACACATGCATTATGTTTTGGACGTTCAGACACTTTTCTACAGGGATATGTTGATTCAGATATGGCAGGTGATAAAGACAATAGGAGGAGCACCACAGGGTATGTTTTTACTATATGTGGAACAACAATAAGTTGGATTTCGAAACTACAAAAGGTTGTTGCACTTTCAACTAAAGAGGCAAAGTATGTTGCTGCTACAAAGGCTAGTAAAGATATGATTTGGTTACAAAGTTTTATGGAGGAATTGGGAAAGAAGCAGGAGAACAACAGGTTGTACTGTGACAGTCAGAGTTCCATTCACCTTGCAAAGAACTCATCCTTATATTAAAATACTAAGCATATATAGTTGGGGTACCACTTCATATGATCCACCTTGGAAGATGGACAATTGAAGCTGGAAAAGATACAAACTAGCCATAATCTTGCAGACATGTTAACAAAGGGAGTAACCAACGAGAAACTTAGTTCCTACTCAGTTTTAGTTGGTCTTCAAGAATGAAGATGAAGATGAGAAATTTTCCAAGTCCAAGAAGGTTCAGAGTCCAACATATACAACAATGATGGAGTTGTTGAGATCAGTCTCCATGTCGGAGATTGTTGGTTGTGGAGCCTGATTATCTTCTTGATTTAGAGGTCTTTTACTTTCAGATGTGTTTATACACCATCAAGTATTTACACCCCGGAAGTATGTACACTCTTCCACACAGGGGAGTGCGGAGGGGGGGTACCCCCTTTGCAAGGTCCGAGGGGGCTATCCCCCCGGCTGGGGGGTCTGGGGGTTCGGGGGCGAAGCCCCCGAAGAAAAAATTGCCTTGTAAAAGTATATTGTAATTTCATTGTAAATCTGGGCCGTTCATTATAAGGTCGCAGATCTAACGATATAGATTATGTTAGTGTTTTTTTCCCTAGAAAGCAACCCTCTTTTATGAGGTAAATGTATTGCGGCTATGTATGTTGGCTAATATTGTATTCTGAGATAGGAGATTGTAAGAAAAAGAAGAGGAAGTTACAGCGGGTTTTGTTGTAGGTTGTATCCCTTCATTTGTTGGATAATAATAAAGAAAGGACCTGGCAATTTCTCTAGTGGATGTAGCCCACACTGGGTGAACAACGTAAATCTGTGTCTCTCTTGTATTGTGTATCTTCTATGTTTTGTTTCCTCATTTGTTTTAATTTATTGCTCCGCGGTCCCGTTTTTCTAACAAATGGTGCAAATGGTGCAACCGTACAGGTGCCTTCCTGCCTCTTAACAAAGCGGCAATATAAATACCATGGATTCAAGGATATGAGAGATTCAAATCATCTCAATGTATCTAGTTCTATGTATTGACAATATTTTGTGATATATAAACACTTTTTTCTTATATTTTTTTCCAAAATGGTGCAATTGCATGGGCCTCTTAACAAAGTGACAATATTTTTAAGATATATATGAACTTTTCTCTTCCATAGACCTGTTAACAAAGTTAAACAATACATCTTCAAATAATCATCAACAACAATTAACAAAACTAAACTGTACATCTTCAAATAATCATCAACAACAATATTCACATCAAATCAACTCATCTTGGCCAGTTAACAAAGATAGACAACTCATCTTCAGATCATTAATAAAAATATAAATATCAGATAGTAAAAAATATTATAAATACCATACACCATATATATATTGAAGCAATAATATAAATACCAACCATACATCATAATTCAAGCATATTAGATATTCACATTGACTCAGTGGGTTAGATCGAATAGTTAAGTAGCAAGGCTGTGTGGCATCTTAGTTAGCAGAGACAAATGGAAACTGCAGCGAAGATGTGACAAGTAGCATGAAGCACATGTGGTATCCATGCAGTAAATGACACTTATTTTTTGAAAGTATATAACAAAATACAATTTCTGCATAGTGGAATAAATTTTTTTATGAAGCAGTTTAGTTTGAAATACATTAAATAAGTTTGAAAGTATATAACAAAATACAATTTGTGCATAGCGGAAGAAAAAGAAACAATTTAGTTTGAAATGTATTAAATAAGTTATAATTATACACTGCTGAAAGATAAAAATGTATGAGGACATAAATTTAAAAGGGGATAAAAAAACAATTTTATTTGAAAACATATTAGTGGAAATTTCAAAGCGTTTGTCATATAGACTTGGATTGGAAATCCCAGGGACCATAAGAGAAATATGTACAAGAAACATGATTGTAGAAAGAAGAAGTGGGCGATGACAGACTGCAATACCTGCAAAAAATAAATAAATTGAAAGGTATCAATGTTAGACATTTATATTTAGAAAAGTGAAATAACTGGGTTGATAAACAAAGGAGGATGTGATCAGTAGACTTACAATGATGGTACGTATGAGCCCTTTTTCTATTTGTTTGCGGCTTCCATTTCATTGATGTCATTGATGACCACTGGAATCATGGAAACTTCCTATTGCCTTTTGTCGACGGCCTTCTTCAATTCCCTTTCAAGCCATTCTTCAATGTATCTTCTCATTGGGGCGACGTTGATCTCATTCCATATTTTTATGTTGAAAAGTTTGTTTTCCAATTTGTCGACGTTAATAAAAAGATCACGCAGAACCTGATCAATTTCCTTTTTCTGTACTGAATAGTCAACTAGCTAGTCGTGGATGTGATCTTAACCATATTCACAGATGCTCCAAAACTTTTCCAAAGATACCACCTTAAACATATCAACTTGTTTATTGAAGTCTTTCCTAGTTAAGGGCAAGGAGTTGACGATTAAGTTGGGGTCTTGGAATTAATTGGTTCTTTCGGAGAAGTTTATTCTAGACAACCCTTTGAATAATTTTTCTCTCTTTGATATGGCTTGTTCACATGAATGGACAATGAGATGTAGGTTCTTCACTTTTTCTTTCCATCATGCATCTAATTGATCGATCTGGTTTTTGGATGGAAGATCTTGTTTTCTTCTTTTTGTTTCTATCATGTTGTTGACAATGGTGCCAAAAGGAACGATCGTCTTCAAATAAAAATGTTTGTCATATTTTAACTCCGCCTGCAAATGTTGGAGCAAACTATGTGCCTTGGTTCCAAGGGAATTGATGGTTTGTGATCTTTCCCATGCCTCAATAACCAATTCTATTCTTTTCTTCAAATTATTCTCCACATATCCTCTACAAGATGTGAGGAGGCTGGAGGATCCTTTTAAGTTGGCTGCAGGGGTGGAAGGCATGGCTATTACCGAAGGGTTGGCAAGCAATGTCATAGGAATCAAAGGCTCTTCCAATTCCTTCACCAGGCCCTTCAGTTTGGAATTTTCAGCTTCGATGTCTCCATTGGAATAATGATGTGCATCTCCACTCATTGTGTGAAGTTGACATATTTGGGACGACCACATATTCGCAAGGCTAAACTCTGAACGAGATTTTCCTTTCTTATTTTTTACAGTTTTTTTTCAATGATCAATTTTTTGGACTTGCTGTCAAAAACAACGCTCTAGAACACGAAGTATTCATCTTCGTTAAAATTTTTGAATTGGATATGTCCATTGGATCAGGCTCAAGTTCCGTGTCCTCGCTCTGAATTTTGGGCTCTTTCGCATGCCACACATTTTTTTCCTCTTCTTGTCTACTAGAAGCTTGTGAGAACTATAAATTTTAGAGTGAGGAGGGTAATTATATCCTCCTCCATTTGAAGAACTGTGAGTTGATTTTCTGTTGTGGTGGGTTGTTGGAGTGATACTCTAGGATGTCGTACTTTTTGCAGTGTTATTCTCCAATTGAACACTCTTGTCACCAGGGCCTTTCCCCTACTGCCTATTCAATTTAGTGTTTCTTTGCAGTGTTTCTAGGTCGCTGACATCAGAAGAAGGAGTGTTTCCACCCATGTCTCTATTTTTAGACAGGTTTTTTTCGAGAAAACAATCGCCGAAGCCAAGTGTTTGTAAATGTTGTCGAAATTATTTATCGGGGTCAAAACCTCTTGGGCTTCCAGCATATCTCAAGTTTACGTTGCTAGAATGCGCTGTGAATTTGTCAATTTTGTTTACATGTTTCAACACGAAATCCCCGACTTTCCAAGGTAGAGGAATGAACTGTTTTTTTTTTCTCTTTGCTTGGAATAGATGCAACCAGGAGTTGTATTGTTGTGCTACTTTTGCAACAAAAATTATGTCCGTAATGTGACATGGAAGGAGAGAATGTTTTTCTGTGGAGCCAAAAATCCTTATCACAATGTAATTATCCAAATGTTCAAGTGTCTCCTTCCTATAAAGAAATTTGGTTGCCTGTTCACATATGCGGGGAGCATCTTGTCCAAACAAAAAAACTTTGAAACCAAACACAAAGCCATTAAAACCTCATAAAAATAGTGGGAAGCCTTGTGCTTCCACAAGGCCTGGTACCAGAGCATTGCTAGGTCAAATTCCCAGTTTACATTCTTTGACAGACAATTCTAGAAACTGACAACAATGTGTTATCGGAAAAAATAAGTAGGATGACATATAAAATTTATTTTCCCTTTTGAAGTTTGACAATTGGGACTAGATTTCATGGGAAATTAACTTGCCCCAATCAAAAATGGATTGTTCGTTGACAGTGAAATACAAAACATAAAGAGCCATTTAGGAAATAGTTGTTGTCGACTCCTGTCACGTTATTCTTTTAAATAGCCAGACAATTTCGTGGAATGAATTTCTAAATGAACTAACCTATAATCTTGTGATATCTTCAAGAATTACAATCAGGTATTCCAGTAAATGGGCAAGAGGTCCAAACCGTTATTATTCTTTTCTAGGAATTGTTTGCAATATTGTCCTTTGAACGTTAACATTTGCTCTGGTAATCTTAACATCTTGCAGAAGACCTGAGGTGACAAAGAAACAGAAGCGTGTTCTCGTAGTGGAATAATTATTGTATTTGAAATAAATTTATTGGCACACTAAGACCCCAACTCTTTATAGTCAAAATCTTGAGGGACACAGCCTGCACGAGCAATCCCAGATGTCCAAATTACTTGGTTCTGGGCAACAGGGGTTGAGTAATAAGAATATGCCCTACACCAATAGAAGTTTTGGTCCTTACACCTGAAGATGTTCACTATATCTCCACAAAACAATTGTGGAGCTAATGCCATAGGTCTATGAGAATGTTGGTTTTCTCTAGACAATGGTTGAAATGAACAGTTGTAAACGATAATGTAACTCTCCTCAAGCCTTTCGCTGACTAATGACAATTTGTATGTGTGGTTCATGATGAACTATTAGCAGTAAATCTTACTTATTGCACATTTAGAAGTGCGAATGTGGTGGGTACAACGAAGAGAAATTAAGGATTGGAGTTTTTTTTAACATGCCAATCCCATAACGTGCGAACGACATTTCATGATTTTGAAATCAACACACGCAAGGGATAATATAACCCCCCACAAATATTCGTTTAATGCGTATTAATAGGATATCTCCTCGAGCATTTCGCCCATCAATGAAAATCTATACGGTTCCTGTATGATGAGTTGTTAGAATTAAATGTCAGTAATTGCATATTTAGAAACAAGATATATATATATATATATACATACATTAAAACATTTTTTTTTTTTATTATAGACAAGTACGAAGGTCAAGAAGATGGGGGAGAGAAAGGAATGAATGGAAAGGTATGAAAAGCAGTTGGAAGGGATTCAAAATAGGGTTATGGGGTTTAATTAGGAGAGACAAGTGTACCAAGAACAAATTTTATGTATCCTAATTTTTTATTGCAAAACCTGTAAAACGGAAGAGAGAATGATGAGGCAGTTTAGCGATCGCTTTGTATATTTGCAGAATTCAGAGAAAGTGGCTAAATATGACGATGGGAAATGGTCAGCCAGGCTCATTTTCAGAATCAAATATTGAAAATTTCATGAACAGACCAACCTGATGATGCGCAACTGAAATTCCATGATTTTTGAACTTAATACCCAGAAGGGATAATATAACCATCCAAAAATTTTGGGTTAACATGTGTTAATGGGAGATTTCCTCAAATCCTAGTATAGCATTAACGCTTGGTAGTTGCATACCTAGAAATAATATCTTATCAATAATTGCTAATTGCTAATTGCAAAAGGGGGCAAGCACATGAAACAATGATTAGGAATTGGATATTTCTTGAACCCGCCAACCCGACAATCCACAAAAGAAATTGGAAGAAATGAAGTATGGAAAGTGGATGAGCACAATTCAAAATGGGGTGAAAATATTTCCACAAGAGACATGAAGAGCCGACGGTCAAATTGTATGTCTCAAAAGTTTTCAGTGAAAAATGTACTATATATATATATATATATATATATATATATATATATATAAACATCTTTTTATCATAGACAACTGCCAAGGTTGGGGAGATGAGGGAGAGTACGAAATGAATGGAAAGGTCTGAAAAGCGATTGAACAGGATTAAAAATAGCGTTATGGGGGATAATTAGGAGAGGTGAGTGCCCCACGGTCAAATTGTATGTATCGGATGTTTTGACTGCAAAATGTGTAAAATGGAAGAGAGCATGATGGGGCAGTTCAACGGTCGGTTTTTATACTTGTGGAATTCCGGGAAAGTGGCTAAGTATGGAATAGGGAAACGGTCAGTCGGGTTCATTTTCAGAATCAATGGTTGAATATTTTATGAACAGACCAACCCAATGATGCGCAAATGAAATTGCATGATGTTTGAAATTAACAGTCGAAAGGGATAATATAACCAATATGTATTAATGGGAAATTTTCTCAAATCCTAGTTTAGCATTAACGGTTGGTAATTGCATACCTAGAAACAAGATCTTATATATAATTTGTAATTCCTAATTGCAAAAAGGCGTGGGCACAAGAAACATCGATTAAAAATTGGATATTTCTTGAACCCGCCAAACTGACTGTCCGACAAAGAAATTGTAAGAAATGAAGAAGTACGGAAAGCGGACAGACAGGCTTCAAAATGGCATGACAATAGTTCCACAAAAGAAGTGATGACCCGACGGTTAAATTGTATGTCTCGGAATTTTTCAGTGCAAAATGTGTACCACGGAAGAGGGCATGATAGGTAGACTGTAATATGGAAGATGGTATGATCTGAGTCCAGTTGTAAATTTGTATATCGTGTAAGTCACAATACTGTTCATAGGTCATTGAACAATAGAAGTCCAATCTAAAGCCTGCCTACCGAGAATCCACAATCGAAGAAGTCAGTTGGTATGGAATGGGGACACGGTCGGTGGGTGTTGCTATATAAGAGAAAAAGTGAAAAGCTAAACCCGCAAGTCTGCCTACCCGTTAACCCGGAGATTTTTGAAAAAATGAATAAGTGACGAGAAAGATAAGGTTCAGGGAAAAGAGAAACGTATATTTGGCCAAGCATACAAGATGAAAAAGAAGGGCTAATATATTCACATCTGTAACATATATCTCATTTCTTGCCAAGATATATAGTTGGAAATAAGTGCAAAGGTCGAAGGCACAGAAAACAACGACTAAGGAATAAGATCCATGAGTTTACTTGGTTCTTGGTTGTATGCTTCATCTGTCAATTTGTATATCGCGAAACTCCGAGTGCTTTTTGCAGGAAACAAAATAATAGAATTGCATTTTTTCCGATAAACGAATAATACATATTAAATATGTACTTTTATAAAGTATCGACATGAGATTTTATAGAGCATGTACGAATCCCTCATTCCATACTTTGCCACTTTTTTGGATCACGGGTTCTCAGGATGGTAGGATAAAAATTGAGCCTCTATTGTTCTGTTTCCTATAAATAGCACCCAGAGTTCCGTGATATACAAATTGACAGGTGGACCTGCGGTCTTGTTGGCTAAACATTACACTTCTATTGTTCTATGTCCTCCAAACAACACTCGGATTTCCGTGATATACAAATTTACAGAAGGACTCCGTGAATGGAAAGCTCAATATTGCGATTGTTTATGGATGGATAGCCCGATCAACTATCTAACATTATCTAAAAAGATTATTTTCAAATACTAAATTTTTAATATAAAATATTGATATTTGTACGGATCCCGTATTCCATAGCCACCTTTTGGATCGTGGGTTCTCGGGATGGAGGGCTCAAAATTGGGTCTCTATTGCTCCATGTCCTACAAATAGCACTGAGAGTTTCATGATATACAAATTAATAGGCAGACTTGCAGATTGGTTGGCTCAACATTGCACATCTATTGTTATGTGTCCTCCAATCAACACTTGTATTTCCACGATATACAAATTGAGAGAGAGAATCCAGGGATGGCAAGTTCAATATAGTGATTTTTAACCGATGGTGATCTCTATCAGTTATAAAACATTATCTAAAAAACATTATTTTCAATACTAAATTATTAATATTAAATATTGATATTGTACAATTTAATTACATAAAATTACTGAAGGATTTTAAATATCTTATTTGAAAGAATAACCCACGTATTCAGAAACTCACCACTCAAAACATTTGCACAATATGAAATGCGGAAGTGGTCGGTCGAGCTAGTGTATAAAAGTAAGTGGAAATCTTAACACGTGTATCTGTCAACTTCTGCACCTAGAAATTTTCTGAGAAATGAGTAATACAAACTAAATATGTACTTTTATAAACTATGCAAATGATATTTTATAAAGCATGTACAAATCCCTCATTCCATACCTATCCACATTTTTGGAGCACGGGTTCTCGGGCTGGCAGGCTGAAAATTGGGCCTCTGTTGTTCTGTGTCCTAAAAATAACACCCAAAGTTCCGCAATATACAAATTGACAGGTAGACTTGCGGGTTGGCTGGCTCAACATTTCACTTCTATTGTTATGTGTCCTCCAAACAGAACTCAGAGTTCTGGGATATACAAATTAACAAATGGACTCCACGATTGGCGAGCTCAAGAGTGCGATTGTTTAGGGATGGTCATTCATGTCAACTATCTAACATTATCTAAAAACATTATTTTCAAATAGTAAATTATTAATATTAAATATTGACATTGTACATTTTAATTACATAAAATTATCAAAGGATGTTAAATCTCCTATTTAAAAAAAATGAAGGAAACAAAACAAAGATTTTTTAAATTCTATCTCGGCAAGCATAACAACAACCAATTCGAATTATTTCAAATTATTCCAGGAGATTAATTTTACCAAGCACATTGATAGTAGAACATGGAATTTAATATCTTCTTGATGATAATTGATTCTATAATGACGCACTTGAGATACAAAGTGATGCACTTATACAATGCATTACAAATTGACAGACAGACTTGTGGGCTAGCTGGGTAAAAAAATGAAAATCTATTGTTCAGTTTCCTCCAAACAACGCTCGGAGTTCCGCGATATACAAATTGACAGACGAAGCATACAACCAAGAACCAACTAAACTCCAAACAGGCCATAAGAAATATCCCACAGACTTCCATAGAGAAACACACATCGATCTTTTCATCAAACAATTTGATACACTAAGAAAAGACATTGCGACATTGGTTCTCTTACATCTGGTATATGTTCCCACAAGAAAATAATCGGGGCCATGGGATATATGGGGTTTGCTTCCATGCTTCCCTGACCGAAAAATCTTATGTGCATTGAATCTCAAGTACACGAGTCTGACGGACATTCATCTGGCTGTTGAATATATATTACAGAGACACATGAGATATTTTCGTTTCCAGCCAAAGCTTGATGGTTTTTTTTTTCCATTCTTCAGTCGATATGAAATATTGCATTGTCCTCATTTAATGTAAATATGTTGTGTATCTGAAAGTCTCACAGTATGTAGACAATGCTTGCATTTTTCTGTAGGTATGCTTCATACGAGAATTATGCCAACCTAGGAAGCACATCTTGTAACAGAGGTTGACTAATTGTACAATGCATGATTGTGTTTCCCACGGTTTGGATGGTAGCACTGAGACGATGGCCATATATATATGGACATTTTTCACTGCACAACAGACAATCAATCATACCATCACTTATCAAATATGAAGAAGAAGTAGGAGAATTTCATTTCACACACACGGGCTCAAAGAGGGTCGAGTACGCATTCGCTGCAACCAAAACACCTTCAACCTAGAAACGCAAACATAGAAATTAATACATTGAACATTACAATACACAACTGTGGTCCCCCCTAAAATATAAAAATAAAAGAAAACAAGTCAATGAAATTTGGTGAAGGATATTTGTATAAGCAAACCAAGGATGATTCTGTGGATGTATATGCACAACAATTGTAGAACTAGCTAGTTTCTTCAGATCCTATACTATGTCTACTCGCAACTATGTTACAAATGTTTCTTGGGTTGTCCAAAAGATCCTTTCTCTAACATTCCTTTTCTTTTTATTATTTTTGAAGAGCATAAGTGGAAAATGCCCTTTATGCAATTGGTGTTCCATTGACGAAAACAAAATTTAATAGGTAACAAACAATTGCAGCCATAAGATGGAACAATGCAATATTTTTGTAACTTACCCGAGATACATGCACATGAGAAAGTAAAGGACAAAACTGGATATGGAAAATGATACCATTGCCTTGTTGTTGTTTGACTCTCCATCCTTTATATGGAGAATGTGTTGCAGGCCAAGTTTTTAGGCCAGTGTGACAGTTGTGCCAATGGTTCTGATTGGCTAAATATCATTGTTCTGTGCAAGCTAGTTGATAGTCGTGTCTGGGAAAAAATGATATTATGAACAAACAAGGAGAATTTTTTCCACAATACTTGTTTCGTTCAACAAAATAATCTGATCACAATCACCACGCTCATATACTATTTTGGGTAATATATTAAAATTTTTAATGGATATCCCATTACTGGGCAGTATCTTTTCTGCATGTCTGTGAATAAGTTGTGTAGGAATAGTTAGAGTGACTTTCATCATGGCCTCCATGTCTGTCATGTCAGTACACATAATGGATCTAGTTTTGTTTTCCTTGTCCAAGTAGGTGATATAGATGGCCATTATGTCCATGATGAACACTTTCCCAGTTTGACAGTTGTTCAAGCCCTCTATTGATAGTACTTTGGGTGTTACAACTCTAGACCCGGTGAAAATTTTTGAATAGGAAAACTAAAGTGAATGATAGTGTGCATTTTTTTTTTGTATTCTCTTTTCACTTGCATAAGTCTACAAGTAGATGCATGGCTTTGATGAACTATGGATCCAGAGTTTTGCAACCACACCTCTTAGTCTGTGGAACCTGCGCTATGTTCGGTCTCTCACTTGTACTTGTTGATACTTATTGTGAACTACAAACCATGTATTACAGATGACATCAACATATTCACCATGCCATAGATGAATAAGTAGCTGAGGATATTTTTTTGATAAACATACCAACCTTTATCCTTGTCGGTCTGTTGATGTCTAGGATGACTGACTGCTCATAGTCATGTCACTAGTCCAACTTTTTCTGATGCAAGCATGTGTAGATGAACATCAGAAGGAATAAATAGGCATATGCATTATATAATATCTATAATAGTTCTTAATGTCACATGCAGGGTGGAATGAGATGGAATACGAAATAGGTTGTCAAGGAATATACTTAAGAAACATGAGGTACCGAGACTCAAATTCTATGCCTCTGGTTTTTTCACTGGAAAAATGTGTAACAGTAAACATGGCGTGATGGTGGGGAACGAAGCACAATATGTATATTGCAAACCCCCAGTAGGTAGTGGAGAAATCTTGAACCCGCTAGCCTAGCACCCGCAATCAGAAAAGTGGATAAGTATGGAATAAGGTAGAAGAATCACCATAAATATGAAACCGTTAGTCTGCCAACTAATGCACAAAGGAATTTTTGGAAATACCACTAAGCAGGGAAATTAGAAAACACAACGGATAATAGAAAATGGAAAAAGTAGAAATGGGGAGGGCAGAAAAACCCATTGCTTCCACGTCATCATTTTCTAGTCTAATATTATATTCCCCCACCTGGTTTGCATATTTAATTTAGCACCACATTTGGTATACCTTTTCAAATATTGCACCACAGAACCCTCTACTGTTGCATAAAACAATTCATCTTCATGTCCAACCAACATGTCTCTTCCAAGGTAGCAACGCCGAATATACAATCGACATGAAATAAAGTTAGTAGGAAGACAGACATGTAAAAGAAAGAAAGAAAATTCTATCTATTCCAATGTAACAACAAACAAAATACAATTCACATGAGAATATGCAGAAATATATGTAGTATATACATACAGGTAAACCCAAAAAAATTAGAACCATATTAAATAAAGAAGGGGAAAAAAAAGGTGCAGTGCAGAAGAACAAGGACAAAAAATATACAGACAATAAACAAAATACTGGATACTGGAATATTAAATAATAGTATAGGTATCCACCTCTACAACTCCTCGCTAACATTACCACTAAAGAGCCCATCGTCCTCTCCATCATTTTTGTTTCTTTAAATGTAGCAATGTAGGAAAAACTTTTCTAGCAGAATAATTTAAGTCTGTATGGACACAATAATTTAAGTTTGTATGGACACAATAACATGAGTGAAAACTATTCTATTATATGAATGTGTGAAGTACAATTTCTGATAGAATAGTTTATAAATCAATTCTTGAAATCATTTATTGAGAAGCTCTTTATGACTAGATTAGAGTCTGTATGAAAGTTTTAGAAATTATTTGATTTTATTTTTGGACAATCAAATGGATTGGTGTGATTAAATTATGGAAGAAACCATTTTCTGTAATTAGATTTCTTTTATAACAGAGGTATTTCATGTACATTGAAATTTCTGGTATAAAACATCTAGACATGAACATATTGAAAACTAGTCTATGTGTATATATGGAGTAAGTATTTTTCTATGATTACAAACTCAGATTCAAAAATTTAATAAGGACGCTATTTACCACTTAGTGTGTAATTAAGCCTTTATGGACCAATACTTTTCCACGATATATATATATATATATATATATATATATATATATATATATATATATATCACATATAGACAATTATATGTCTAATTACTATTGGCAGACATTATAATGAAATACAAAATCTAATGTCTACATAAGAAAATATGTATATATATGTATATATTGATAGTGATCCTGAATTTTCGACAGACATGCAACCACAACTATAAATCAAATTCATAGGAGTTGGAATACTCTAGTTAAAGCAAAAACCGATGTACTTCATTCAACATAAATCGAATACAGTAGACCAAAATATATCAATAACTCCATTATTAAACTCTAGGAAACCTTTTTCTTTCTGTAATGGAATAATCCAATGGCACAAGACAGATTCGAGTTGCATAAATAACAAGTATTGTGTTCAAAATCAAAGGACATAATCACTTTGACATAGATGATCATTCTGAGTAATCTCGACCAGGATTACCTTTCAATAATTAAAGAACAAAAAAAAGTGTATTACACAATTGACGAGATCTTAATTCAAATACAGACTCAATACTTAACAAAGAACTGGTGTTATGCCATTAATGGAAAAACTACCACAAAGTTTTACTCCAAATAACATTACAACAGACAAAGAACTAATTATAACAGAGCTAGTTGAATCATGACCTCCTTGGATGATGGTAGAACCTGTAGAGTTATCCTGAGATGTGAGAGGTTCATAACCCGAATACCTTTTGTGTAGGAGGCAGTGGCGGGTATCCAAGACTTGCACAAACGGAGACCTTGCAAGAAAAAAAATCCTGTAATCATTAGTCGTTATTTGAGGATTAGGTAACAAAATAAAAGTAGTTTGAATAATATGATAAAATTTAAACCAGTGATTTCCTTTCTAGAAATACACCTATATTATGATGTGTGGATTCAAATCTTTGCCCCTTCACCCACTGTCTGATTTGATGTTCGGGCAAAGGGAGGAGGTCGCAGTACAATATATGATGGGTCCTTGCAAAAACAAGGCCCATCATTAGTGACGATAACAAGTTTTATAAGTTCCCTCTCACAAATAATTAGTCAATAGAGAAACCCTTAACTTGTAAACTGTACAAAATTTCCACAAGAGAAAGTCGAAGCAATAACACAGACTTTTGATACATAATATAGATATGATTAAAGAATTAAGTTTGAAGAAGTCCCAAACCAAAATGACTAAATATAATCAACAATAAGAGAAGAGTCACCGCACTATGGTATTCAAATGAAGGAAATGAATCACCGCCTGTCAAGGTGACAAGGTTTCGTTACACGCATGAAATGATTATATGTAGGGATGATTTTAGGGGCTAAATTTCGCTCATGGGATAATTTTCCATGGTTTTTCCAAAAATGAGATTCACTATTTTAAAAATGATTCGCCCAAATTCTATAGGATAAAATTATTTTACCTTAAAAATAGCCAAAAGTTTATAAAAACTATATAAAATACTTAGAAATTTGAATATTTTTACAAAAATATCGCCAAACATTTATAGTTGACATATGAAGGATTAGTAAGATTCGCCAAGGTTTCTACATTTTAAAATAAATTTCCATGCTTAAAATCATCCCTAATTATATGTCATAGGATTCCTGATAAAATATTCAAGGTATCACGAAGACGGAAGATAAAAATGGTAAGAGAAAACTAGACGAGGGTCTGATAAACGTACAGAATGATGACTCCATCATCACAGGGGATATAGATAAAAGAAATGTACCATACTACCCTAACAAATAGAAAGAGTCTCCATATATCCGTGAGGTTCTTTAAGGAAGAATGAAAAATAGGAATAATGAAGATCAGACGAAGTATGTATGCACCATAGGCCTTTTCATAGGGAGACCTTTCGTAAGACCTTTAACCTCCCTTTGTTTAAATGAGAAGTTATTACTTATTTAAAGGGTGCCGTATGCTATCAAGCAACCCTAACTCCGAAAGACTCTGATAACTACTGTAGAGGGCTCCCAAAAAACTAACCAAAGGAGAAATTTCCCACCAGGAAGAACACATCAGGAATGAAAAGGACACAACAGTAACTTACATAACAACAAAACACTTATTGGTATTTTCGAAGATTACATCTCCTTATTTTTAAGGAAGAAGTTACCAGGGTTTCAGACTGCGTCGTTAGTTACACCATGGACTTACCTTCATCACTTATAAAATTTGCCTCTAAAATTGTGGTATGCATAACCTCTTCGTAAAAACTCAGAAATGCCAAAACTGTGAACCTACTCCAACTCTAAGTGACACCTTGACGTCTCGTAGTAAATGTAGGGAGTGTGGAGGATGTTTATCCATGTGATAGTGGTAGATTGAGTGTGACACTTTGGGTATGGAGCCCATTAAATATATAGGAATTCACAGGATGACCATTAATGAAGTTACAGAGATTTAACTAATACGACCGTAAACCATCTCTTCCACTTAAATAATGTCACGATTTGACACTGTCATGACTCGTGGTTAAAACCTTTCTCCCCTCTATGTTAGTCTGAGACAACAATTAGATCCTAGTTGTCAAGATTCCATTGGAATTTGGATCTATTACTATCATTACACTTCAACCATCGATTTTAACAGCCACAAAATAACCAAGACTTGGTAGTTATGTTAGTTGACTAGTGTAAGAGTAAATCCTGACCCCATGTTTATTATGGATAATAACTAGTTAAAATTTTCCTAGGATAACATCAACAAGTGGGCTTGTGCACGAACTTGGAGCCTTGTGTTAATTAAAACGAGTTGCACTTGTATTGTAAGACTACCCTTATGTATGTAGCCTATATGGATATGCATAAATATTAAAGGAAGGAGGGGGTTTGCCAAATTCCTCGGGACGTTTCCTTATAACCTTTCTACTCATGACATAAATAGAGAATCTTGTGGTAAGTAGAAATCTAGGAGTTTGTAAAAAGGTTTTTTTTTATAATATAATTTTAAAGAAAATTTTTATTACAGAGTTTCATAACCAAGTTGACAACAAAGTTTCATAACTAGGACCCCTTTTCCTACCAAGAAACTATATAAACCAATTTTATCTTTGTTGTAAATATGAGGTTCATTACATATGGTATCAGAGAAAAACATACAACACTTGGACCTTGAACAGGGCCATCTGATTTACTTAAGCATATAAGTTTGTTCATGAAAAACTAATAACATAAAAGCCTTTCTATTTTGTGTTAATTATGGCACTTGAAGATGATACATAAATCAGAATTGAAGGAAATCTGTAAGAGAGACCTCTTGGAGATCCAAGACAGAACAGTGACATAAGCTCACCTACGGAAGTGTTGTAAACAATGAGGAGTCTTATTGTTGAGATGCAGGTTTTCAAACTCGACAATCAGAAACTGAAGAAATCACAGCAGGAACAACAAGAGATAAATGAAGTCATGTTGCACAGTATAGTGACAAAGAAAATCCCAAAGGACGATAACAATGAAGAAGTGGTCAAAAAAAGTTCTGCCAAGAAATCTGAGCCAGAAGCAGAAAAAGGAGACAGTTTGTCTAAGGGAACACCGACAACTGAAGAAAAAACAAAAACAGACAAAAAAAGAAAATAAGTAGACCACCTTGAAGGAGAATTTAAGAAAATTAAACCATCTACCTTCGATGGAGAATCCAGAACAGGGGAGGAAGTTGAAGCATGGTCATTAGACATCAAAAACTATTTCGAGATAAACAATTACTCCAACAGTATGAAGGTAAGAATGTCCATTTACAATCTGAAAGGAAAGGCCAGCATCTGGTGGCAGGATCTAAAGTTGGCTAAGGGATTAAAAGAGAAACAGATGGAATTGTCGGACTTCAAGAAATATTTCAAAAAACAACACCTATTTGAAAGATACTATGAAAGTTAAACAAAATAATTTTATGAGTTACGACTTGGTGAGATGGAAATGGAGGATATTATAAACAAATTCCTGAAATTACTAAGATTCGTACCTTATATCCAGGAGGACAAGGTAAAAATCCAGTGGTTCTTAAGTTGTCTACCACAGTCCTATAGGCATAGAATTGCGTTTGACAACCCAAATTCCTTGAGTGAAGTATTCAGGAAACCACAAATGTTCTATGACCAATACAAACAATGGGTAGAGTTTCCCAAATCTTGGAAGGATAAAAAACAAGATCAAATGAACCAATGGAAGAAGGGATACCTACAAACTCCTTATCAGAATGCAGCAAAAGGCTTTCCTAGAAAAGAATTTCACTCCAATTACCCAAGTACGCAAGGAAATGGTAAACCACCAGTAAATATGGGAGCAAATAAATTTGGGGACAGTCCTAGTGAACCATTGAAGTGTTGGGAATGTGGAGAACCTCATCTAAGGAGGAACCGTCCACGTATAAATACAACAAATGAAACTGTCATTCATAATTTGTAGGAAACCTCAATAGTGAGTGATGTGGGAAGAATCCTTCACCGAATAAATGCAATCGTAGATGGTCGACAAGCTGACCACCAGTCCTCTGTGGTGGAAATGGAAGGTAAAATAAACAACACCGAATTTATGTTTTAATTGATCCTGGAGCTATATTAAGTTATATCACTCCTGGTGTACTAGAGTCAAATAAACTCAAGAATATGAAACATGCAAAATCATGGCTTGTACAATTAGCAACGGGAATAAAAAGGAAAGTGGTTGATTTTATTCCTTATTTTGAATTCAGTTTAGATGGTAAAAACATAAAAACAAATCTAAATGTTTTGCCACTAGGATCTTATGATGTGATTATCGGAATGGATTGGTTGGAAAAGCACAAAGAAGTTTTGGATTGTTATACAAAGACACTTAATTATAAAGACGATGATGATACTACTAGAACAACCCAATGTATACCAAAACCAGTATCAGTTAGAAAAGTCACAACAATGCAATTCGAGAAATGCATGAGAAAGGGGTGTCAATTTTATGCCATCCAAATAACGAATCTGTCAGGAATAGAAGATAAGCCCAACTTAGAAAACTTTGTTTTCCTACGTGAATTCAGAGATGTGTTTGTTGATGAGATACTGGAATTACCTACTAGAAGAGAAATAGAATTCTCCATAGACCTACTACCTGGATCATCCCCTATATCGAAAGAACCTTACTAAATGCGTTTACCAGAATTGACCGAATTAAAAATACAACTGCAGGAATTATTGGACAAAGAGTATATCAGATCGAGTGTTTCACCATGGAGAGCACCAGTCCTCATTGTTAAAAATAAAGAAGGTACTCTAAGACTATTTATTGATTATAGACAATTGAACAAAATGACTATTAAGAACAAATACCCCTCACCTAGGATAAATGATATGTTCGATCAAGTAGGTGGGGCCAAGATCTTTTCAAAGTTGTATTTACGATCCGGTTATCATCAAGTTAGAATAAAAGATGAGGACATAAACAAAACAACTTTTCATACTCACTAATGCACCAACCACGTTTATGTGTATAGTGAACAATATATTCAGTCAATACTTAGACAAGTTCGTATTTATATTTATCGACGATATTCTGGTTTACTCTAAAACATAAGAAGAACACGAAGAACAATTAAGAATAGTTCTACAAACTTTGAGGAATCACAAACTATACGCTAAATTCAATAAGTGTGATTTTTATCAAAATAAGATACAATACCTAGGATATCTAATTTAGGCATAAAGCATTGCATTCGACCCTGAGAAAATAAGATTCATCATGAAATGGTCGATACCTAAGGATGTAGCGGATATCCGGTCATTCATGGGAATCACCGGATATTACCACAGATTTATAGAAGGGTTTTCCAAAATAGCTTACCCTATCATATCATTACAAAAGAAACGGACCAAGTTCAACTAGTCATAGAAGTGTCAAGATAGTTTTAGCAATTTGAAGGAGTTATTGAAAACTACACCCATCTTGAAGGTAGAATGCCTAGATAAATACTTTATCATCTGTGTTGATGTGAGTAAAGAAGGACTAGGTGGTGTCCTAACTCAAAAAGGACACATGATTTATTATGAGTCCCAAAAATTAAAAGAACATGAGAGAAACTATGTCATGCATGACTTACAATTGGCAGCAGTAAACAATTCCTTAATTATGTGGTGACACTACATAATGGGCAGAAAGTTTCTATTATTAACAGATAATAACGGGGTGAAATATCTATTTAGCCAGCCAGATCTTAATGCAAGGCAAGCCAGTTGGCTAGCCTTCTTGACCAAATTCGACTTTGAGGTAAGACATATCAAGGGTAAGGAAAATAAGGTAGCAGATGCGCTAAGAATAAGAGTCCATGGGTTATTTGAAATAAACATCAGTAGGGTAGAAAGTGATCTGGAACAAAGAATAAGGACAACAGGTGTTAATGATGAAAATTACATAAGACAGTGGCATAATTTCGAAACACTTCAAAAAACTCAGATAAACTAGATCTGAGTATCGATAAAAATGGGCTACTATGATTTAAAAATAGACTGTACATACTCGATTTAGCAGAATTAAAGATAACAGATTTTTATGAAGTGCATAAGAAACCGTATCCTAGTCATCCAGGATACCAGAAAACGATAACAACACTTAGGAAATTATTTTATTGGCCTAATATGAAGGGCGAAACACTAGAATACTTGGCTAGGTGCCAATATTGTCAGCAGGTAAAGGCCGAACAACCATTACTATTTCTAGAATGGAAATGAGAGACCATATCGTTGGACTTTATTACAGGTTTTCCAAAAACTCATAAACAAAATGATTCTATTATGGTCATAATCGACAAACTGATTAAGTCTGGACATTTTATTCCTATAAAGTCTACTTTTAAAGCTATAAATATCGCTGAAATATTTATGAAAGAAATTTTTAGACTGCATGGTATTCCTAAAAAGGTGATTTCGGATAAAGACGTAAAATTCACATCTAATTTTTTGAAAGAATTGTTTGTAGGACAAAATGCTAAGTTGAATTTTAGTACCAGTTATCATTCACAAACGGATGGATAGACTGAAAGAACGAACCAAATCGTAGAGGATATGCTTTGCATGTATGTAAGAACAAAACCGAGAAAATGGGAAAAGTACTTACACTTGGTAGAATTTGCATTTAACAATGGGTACCAAACTTCGGCTAAGTTAAGCCCCTTCAAGGTACTATACGGCATGAAGTGTACAACTCCAATTAGCTGGGATAACCTGGTTGAAAGACTCATTGTTGGACCAAATATGCTCCAAGAAATGGATAATATGGTAAGAAAGGTACAACATAATTTAAAAGAGGCTCATGAAAGACAAAACATTTATGCAGACTAGAAGAGAAGACACCTGGAATTTCAAGTGGGAGATCATGTTTACTTAAAATTCAAATCCTGAAAGAGTTCACTAAAACTCGGGAACTATGCCAAATTGGCACCCAAGTTTTATGGGCCCTTCCAGATACTAGCGCGAATTGGACCCATAGCATCCCAACTTGCACTTCCATCTAATCTAAAAATTCATAACGTATTTCATGTTTATTTATTGAAAAAGTATGTTCATGACCCTACTCACATGATCGATTGGAACTTGGTGCAAGTGGAACCAAAAAGAAAGTTCCAGGTGGAATCCCTACACATTCTAGATGAGAGAGAAATAACACTTCAGAACATAGTCGTTGCTCAGGTAAAGGTGCAATGGGAGCACTTTAGTTCTTAGGAGGCCACTTGGGAGTTGGAGGGAGATTTGCAAAAATCTTATCCAATCTTATTCCAATAAAGGAACGAACACTGAGGAAAGTGTCTTATTTGAAGGGGGGGAGGATGTGACATCCCCAAATAGATTAATTTTGAAATCTGAAAATTGTTAGAAAATTATTTCGTTTTTGGTAAATTCAAATTTGGGAATTTTTTTCCATTTATGGCAATTTCGAATTTTGAATTTGATAAATTGTAATTAATTGTTATGACTATTGGGCAGAGACCTGATTTTACCCAACTAGCTATTTGACTATGACACTTGTATGCAAACAAAATATTGTTTTAATTATTGCAAGAGGACAAATGGAAAAGCCATGTTAAATTCAGCTGACCATGACTCCATGAGTGGGGAACATATTGGAACTACCACTGGGGTGATTGTTACAAGTGGAAATTCAGGGATTTGTCCATTGGTAGCCCCTGAAAATCAAGGATTTAGAAATATGTGAAATTTCCCAAGGGAGGGAAAGAGATCTAGGCAAAAATATTGTTTTGATAAATAGCCTATGTGAGGAGGCAAGACAATGTCTAGTATGCTGGAAGGAATAATTACTGTGTACTTGTTGTTATGAACACTAATCATTAAGTGTGATGCAAGGAGAAGACCTACAGAGGGAGAAAGACATTGCTGAAGGGGAGATTCCAAGTTTTCCCTCATGGTTTCATGGTTAGGCTAGGGGGTGAATCAGGGAAAGTAATTTGGCTTCCTTGTTCTATGGTTAGGAGGAACGTGGTTCTTCCCTTTGTCTTCTCGTGAATTGGTTCAAATATGTAATCTTTTCCTTCTCTATTTGAATGATCGTATATCTGATGTAATGTATTTACTGTATCTAAATTGAATTATTTATATCTATGTGAAGTGAATTAGTTACAGATGTAGCGCAATCATTAAAGTCTGTATGGACACAATAACCTGAGAAAAAATTGTTCGATTATACGAATGTGTGAAGTCCAATTTCTGATATAATAGTTTATAAATGAATTTCTGAGCAACTCTTTATGACTGGATTAGAGTATGTTCGAAAGTTTTATAAATTATTTGATTTTCTTTTTGGATAATCGAATGGATTGGTGTGATTAAATTCTGGAAGCAACCATTTTCTATAATTGAATTTTTGTTATAACAGAGGTATTTCCTGTACATCAAAATTTCTAGTATAAAACATCTAGACATGAACAGATTGAAGACTAGTCTATATGTATATATGGAGTAAGTAATTTTCTGTGATTACAAACTCAGAGTCAAAAATTTAATTGGGACACTATCTACCACTTAGTGTGTATTTAAGCCTTTACAGACCATTACTTTTCGACGATATATCTATATCACATATAGACAAGTATATGTCTAATTACTGTAGGTAGACATTATAATGAAATCCAAAACCTAATGTATACATAAGAAAATATGTATATATTTATAGGGATCCTGAATTTTCGACAGACATGCAACCACAACTATAAATAAAATAAATTGGAGTTGGAATACTCTAGTTAAAGAAACAACCAATGTACTTCATTCACCATAAATCGAATACAGTAGACCAAAAGATATCATTAACTCCATTATTAAACTCTAGGAAACCTTTTTCTATCTGTAATGGAATAAGCCAATGGCAGAATACAAAGTCAAGTTGCATAACTAACAAGTACAATGTTATAAATCGAAGGACATAATCACTTTGACATAGATTATCATTCCGAGTAATCTCGGCTAGGATTACTTTTCAGTAATTAAAGAACAAAATTAAGTGTATTACATAGTTGAACAGATCTAAATTCAAATACAGACTCAATACTTATACAAGAATTGGCATTATGCCATTAATGGAAAAACTACTCCAAAGGTTTACTCCAACAAACATTACAATAGACAAAGAACTAATTATAACAAAGCTAGTTGAATCACGATCTCCTTGGATGATGCTAGAACCTGTAGAGTTAGCCTGAGATGTGAGAGGTTCGGAACCCAAATACATTTTGCGTAGGAGGAAGTGGTGGGTATCCGAGACTTACACAGATGGAGACCCTGCAAGAAAACAAATATTGTAATCATTAGTCATTATTCGAGGAATATGTAGCCAAAAAAAAGTAGTCGCAATAAGATGATAAAATTTAAACCAATGATTTTCTTTCCAAAAAGACACTTATCTTATGATGCGTACGTTCGAATCCTTTCCCCTTCACCTGTTGTCTGATTTGATGTTTGGTTCAAGGGAGGAGAGAACAGTACAATCTCCGATGGTTCCTCGCAACAACAAGGCCCATCATTAGTGACGATAACAAGTTTTATAAGTTCCCTCTCACAAATAATTAATCATTAGTGAAACCCTTAACTCGTAAACTGTACAAACTTTCCACAAGAGAAATCAGAAGCAATAACACATACTTTTCATCCAAAATATAGACATGATTAAAGAGTTAATTTTAAATTAGTCCTGAACCAAAACGAATAAATATAATCAACAGTAAGAGCAGAGTCATCGCGCTATGGTATTCAAATGAAGGAAATGAATCATCGCCCATCAAGGTGACAAGGTTTCGTTTCACACATGAAATGATTATATTCCGTAGGACTCTCGGTAAAATATTCAAGGTATCATGAAGACGAAAGATATAAATGGTAAGAGAAAACCAACCGAGGTTCTGATAAACCTACAGATTGACGAATCCATCATCATAGGGGATATAGATAAAATAAATGTATCATACTACCCTACCAAATAGAAAGAGTCCATATCTCCATGAGGTTCCTTAAGGAAGAACAAAAATAGGAATAATGAATATTAGACGAAGTATGTACGTGCCATAGGCCTTTTCACAGGGAGACCTTTCGTAAGTCCCTTAACATCCCTCTGTTTAAACGAGAGCTTATTACTTATTTAAAGGGAAGCATATGCTATCAAGCAACCCTAACTCTGAAAGACTATGGTAACTACTATAGAGGGCTCCCAAATGACTAACCAAAGGAGAAATTTCCCGCAAGGAAGGAAAAAACAGGGATGGAAAGGACATGATAGTAAGTGACAGAACAACAAAACACTTAACGTTATTTATGAAAATTACATCTCCTTATTTTTAAGGAAGAACTTACCAGGGTTTCAGACCGCGTCGTTATTTACACCATGGAGCAACCTTCATCACTTATAGACTTCTCCTCTGAAATTTTGGTATGCCAAACCTCTTCATAAAAACTCAGAAATCACCAAACCCTAAACCTGCTACAACCCTAAGCGGCGACTTGAGATATCGTAGTAAATGCAGGGAGTGTGGAGGATGTTTAGCCATGTGACAGTGGCAGAGTGAATGTGACACTTTGGGTATGGATCCCAGTAAATACAGAGGAATTTGCAGGACAACCATTAATGAAGTTACAAAGATTTAACTAATACGACTGTAAACAATCTCTTCAACTTAAAGAATGTCATGATTTGACACCGTCATGACTCATGGTTAAAACCTTTCTCCCCTCTATGTTAGTCTGAGACATCAGTTAGATCCTAGTTGTAAATATTCCATTAGCATTTGTATCTAGTACATTCATTACACTTCAACCACCGATTTTAAGAGCCACAAAATAACCAAGACTTGGTAGTTATGTTACCTTCCTAGTGTAAGAGTAAATCCCAACCCTATGTCTATTATGGATAAGAACTAGTTAAAGTTTTCCTAGGATAACATCAACAAGTGGGCATGTGCACGAACTTGGAGCCTTGTGTTAATTAAAATAAGTTGCACTTGTATTGTAATACTACCCTTATGTACGTAGCCTATATGCATATGGGTAAATATTAAAGGCAGAAGGGGTTTGCCAAAATCCTGGCGAATTTTCCTTATAACCTTTCTACTCATGACATAAATAGGGGATCTTGTGGTAAGTAGAAATCTAGGAGTTTGTAACAAGGTTTTTTTTTATAATAGAATTTTAAAGAAAAGTTTTATTACAGAGTTTCATAACCAAGTCGACAACAGAGTTGCATAACTAGGACCCCTTTTCCTACCAAGAAACTATATAAACATTTTTTTTTGTTGTTGTAAATATGAGGTTCATTACAAAAAAACAAGAAACAACCGACAAACCATCGAGGAAGAAGAACTCACCGAACTAGTAAACAATGTATCTAGAATCAACGATGATGAAGTTGCATTGTAAGGCTAGAAGAAGGATGAAACATACAATTCCTATTCAACTGGTGGTGGACAACAATATTGTCCAAAATCACTGCAACATTGTATGGAAAATTTCGAGGAAAAATGTAGTACGAGAAGTGTATTTAGATAAACATTTAAGGATGTCAGGATGTATAAGGGCATCGCGATATGTAAACATTTAAGTTGTCAGGACTATTGGAGGACCTCGCGATATATAAACATTTAAGTTGTCAGGCCTTTTCAATCACATCAAAAAAGTGTTATTACATTCGACATGGACTAATAATAGTAGCACAAATAAGAAAATAAATCTCACAACTCTATAATTATCGATCACTGTAAATATTGGACATACAAATAATAAAAAAAACATCGTACATGATCTAAGACAATGCCACTAGAAAATGATAAGACAAACATTCGAACTAATGCTAACATTAATCCACCTTCGAGCAATGCATAAGAAAGTATAGGATTCAAAAAGACCATATACGATCAAATACTTTGGATATGCCAACATATATAACATTGGTAATAGTGAATCCAACAATAAGACCTCTAATCTATTGTCCAATAAGATCATGACATATATGGTACTTTTTATTAATTAAAAATCGACGTTTTTAGTTCCCTAGTTCCAACAATAGATAATATGAAAATATTTGTGGTCAAAGGGAAAACTAATACAAGGTCAACAAATTATCAATCGATATAGTCCGTCTATGCCTACAATATTCCCTCTATGCTAATTGATTCTAATATATCATGGAATGATGTTAATTTAAAACATCATGGTTATATTGTGGAAGTCATTGTACTATTGGCGGGTCATTGAACAATAGAATTCCAATTTAATGCCCGCCTATCGGGATTCCACGGTTGGAGAAGTGAATTGGTATGGAATGGGGATGTGGTCGGTCGGTGTCATGATATAAGAGAACAAGTGAAAACGTGAACCCGTATTTCCACTTACTAGCACATCCAGACATTTTTGAAAAAGTGAATAAGTGACGAGAAAGATAAAGTTCAGGGAAAAGAGAAATGTATATTTGGCCAACCATAGAAGACAAAAAACAAGGGCTAATATATTCACATATGTAATAAATATCCCATTTCCTACCAAGATATATAATTGGAAATAAGTGCGAAGGTGGTGGGCACAAAAAACAACGACTAAGGAATATGATCTGCGAGTTTACTTGTTTCTTGGTTGTATGATTCGTCTGTCAATTTGTATATCGTGGAACTCCAAGTGTTGTTTTCAGGAAACAGAACAATAGAATTGCATTTTTTCTGATAAACGAGTAATACATACTAAATATGTAGTTTTATAAAGTATGTACATGAGAGTTTATAGAGCATGTATGAATCCCTCATTCCATACTTAGCCACTTTTTTGGATTGCAGGTTCTCGGGCTGGCAGGGTGAAAATTGATCTTCTATTGTTCTATGTCCTACAAATAGCACCTAGAGTTCCGGGATATACAAATTGACAAGAGGACATGCAGTCTGGTTGGATCAACATTTCACTTCTATTGTTCTGTGTCCTCAAAACAACACTTGAAGTTCAGCGTTATACAAATTGACAAACGAACTCCAGGAATTGCGAGCTGAAGATTGTGATTGTTTACGGATGGACAACCCGATAAACTATGTAACATTATATAAAAACATTATTTTCAAATACTAAATTATTAATATTAAATATTGATATTTGTACGGATCACGCATTCCATACATAGCCACCTTTTGGATCATGGGTTATCGGGCTGGCAGGCTCAAAATTGGGCCTCTAATTCTCTGTGTCCTCCAAATAGCACCCAAAGTTACACGATATACAAATTGACAGGAGGACTTGTGGATTGGCAAGATCAACATTGCATATCTATTGTTTCATGTCCTCCAAACAACACTCAGAGTTTCGCGATATAAAAATTGACAGACGGACTCTAGGGCTGGCGGGTTCAAGATTGCGACTATTTATGGATGGTGATCCCTATCAACTATAAAACATTTTCTAAAAAAAAATATTTTCAATACTAAATTATTCATATTAAATATTGATATTGTACAATTTAATTACATAAATGACTAAAAGATTTTAAATATCTTATTTGAAAGAAAAATCCGCATATTCAGAAACTCGCCATTCAAAAAGTTTGTACAATATGAAATGGGGAAACCAATTTTGATGAAACCATTGAGAACAATAAACCAACCATTATAATCAGGATTTAAAAAAAAAACACAAAACCATAATGGTGTCCCAGCCTCTAGATATCTAGCTCAATTTGGTATCAACTGCAAAGGGTTTGGATAGAATAGAATAATTGAAAAGCTGTGAATTATTATTGCATTGTCACTTCATGGTTGCTTATGTGCATTGCAAAGTAGTTGCACTTAGAACTATAATGAGAATAGAATTTTTGTAACCATTGCTAAGACTAATTTCTTTGTCCAAGACCAGATTAGATAATTGTTAAAACTAATACAGATAAGAGAATAGAAAGTGAATTTCGATTTCTCTGTCCAAGACAAGATTAGAGAATTGTTAAAACTAATGCAGATAAGAGAGTAGAAAGTGAATTTCTACACGAGGGAGAATATTTTAGGGACTATCCCATTATCTGGTGTAGAAGTTGACGATGGGGTGTATTATTAATATAATTTTTTGCACATTAAGATATTGTGTTACATGTGTAGTGTGAGGGGTGGCGTTGGAATGCCTAAATTATAGTGGTAAAAATCAAGCCAATAAGTACTAAACTATTACCCAACTCAAAAAAATAACTGAACTACTTATTATTGATTAAGTTCCACATGATTAAACACAAGAGAAGATATTCACTACCTTTTTACAATTAAGAAAAGATAGTATCCATTATTATAAAATACAATACTCTACACTAGAGGCAGGGAAAACCCGCCAGCCTGAGAACCCGCACTCCAAAAAAGTGGCTAGGTATGGAATGAGGGATCCCTACATGCTCTATAAAATATCATGTCCATAGTTTATAAAAGTACATATTTAGTGTGTATTACTTGTTTCTCGAAAAATCTCTAGATGTGGAAGTTGGCAGATACACGTGTTCAGATTTCCACTTAATTTTGTATCACCAGCCCGACCAACCGCTTCCCCATTTCATATTGTACAAACTTTTTGAATGGTGAGTTTATGAATATGAGGCTTTTTCTTTCAAATAAGATATTTAAAATCCATCAGTAATTTTATGTAATTAAATTGTACATTATCAATATTTAATATTAATAATTTAGTATTGAAAATAATGGTTTTTAGATAATGTTTTATAGTTTATAGGGATCACCATTCATAAACAATCACAATATTGAGCCTGCCATCCCTGATGTCCGTCTCTCAATTTGTATATCGTGGAACTCCGAGTGTTGTTTGGAGGACACAAATCAATAGATGTGCAATGTTGAGACAACCAATACGCAAGTCTTCCTGTCAATTTGTATATCATTGAACTCTGGGTGTTATTTGTAGGACATAGAGCAATAAAGGCCCAATTTTGAGCCTACCAGCCCAAGAACCCATGATCCAAAAGGTGGCTAAGTATGGAATGAGGGATCCGTACAAATATCAATATTTAATATTAATAATTTACTATTTGAAAATAATGTTTTTAGATAATGTTAGATAGTTGATTGGGTTGTCCATCCGTAAACAATTGAAATCTTGAGATCACTAGTCCTGGAGTCCATCTGTCAATTTGTATATTGTGGAACTCTGAGTGATGTTTGGAGGACACAGAATAATAGAAGTGCAATGTTGAGCCAGCCAGACCGTAGGTCCGCCTGTAAATTTGTATATCACGAAACTCTGGGTGATATTTGTAGGACACAGAACAATAGTGGCTCAATTTTCATCCTACCATATCGAGAACCTGCGATCCAAAAAGTTGGCTATGTAACGAATGGGATACATACATGCTCTATAAAATCTCATGTCCATACTTTATAAAAGTACATATTTAGTATGTAATACTCGTTTATTGGAAAATTTGTAGCTGCGGAAGTTGGTGGATACATGTATTCAGATTTCCACTTACTTTTATATCACCAACCTAACTGAGCGCTTCCCCATTTCATATTGTACAAACTTTTGGATCGTGAGTTTCTGAATACGCGGGTTTTTCTTTTAAATAAGATATTTAACATCCTTTAATAATTTTATGTAATTAAATTCTACAATATCAATATGTAATATTAATACTTTAGTATTGAAAATAATGTTTTTAGATAATGTTAGATAGTTGATAGCGATCACCATCCATAAAAAATCGCAATCTTGAGCCTGTCAGACCTGGAGTCCGTTTGTCAATTTGTATAACACGAAAATCCAAGTGTTGTTTGGAGGACACGAAACAATAGAAGTGCAATGTTGAGCCAGCCAACCCGCAAGTCCACTGTTCAATTTGTATATGGTAGAAATCTGGGTGCTATTTGTAGGACACAGAGCAATAGAGGCCCAATTTTGAGCTCGCCAACCTGAGAACCTACGATCCAAAAGGTGGCTAAGTATGGAATGAGGGATCCATACATGCTCTATAAATTCTCATGTCCATACTTTATAAAACTACATATTTAGTATGTATTACTCATTTTTCAGAAAGTTTCTAGGTGCAGAAGTTGGTGGATTCATGTCTTCAAATTTCAATTTCTTTCATATCACTTGCCCGACCGACCACTTCCCCATTTCATATTGTACGGAATTTTTTGTCAAAATAAATTGTACAATATCAATATTTAATATTAATAATCTAGTATTGAAAACAATGCTTTTAGATAATGTTAGATTGTTGATAGAGATCACCATTCATAAACAATCGCATTCTTGAGCCCGCCAACCCTAGATTTTGTCTGTCAATTTGTATATCGTGAAAATTTGAGTGTTGTTTGGAGGACATAGAACAATAGAAGTGCAATGTTGAGCCAACCATCCCGCAATTCTGCTTTTCAATCTGTATATCGTGGAATTATGGGTGCTATTTGAAGGGCACAGAACAATAGAGGCCTAATTGTGAGCCCACCAGCCCAAGAACCCACAATCCAAAAAGTTCCTAACTATGGAATGTGGGATCCATACATGTACATGCTCTATAAAATCTCATGTCCATACTTTATAGTACATATTTAGTATGTATTACTCGTTTTTCAGAAAATTTCTAGTTGCGGAAGTTAGCATATACACGTGTTCAGATTTTCACTTACTTTTATATGACCAGCCCGACTGACCACTTCCCCATTTCATATTTTACAAAATTTTTGGTTCACAATTTTCCAAATAGGCGAGTTACAGGATAGGCAGGTTCAATATTGTATTTCCATGGTTCCGCCACCTGCAAACAACACCCGGACTTCTACGATAGACAAATTAGAAAACAAATTGAAGCAAAAGAATATATTCTATGCAAAGTGTAATGGAAATATCATATGAAAAAGAGGACATTACAATTTAAATTCATCGTTGTTATACTTGCAATGAATCTAATAGTACAAAAACTTTTCTTAAACATCCAAAAATTTGATTTTCTTGTAACTTTTCGATGCTTCTCTTATAGAAACAGATTCTGGAAACTATAAACATCGCTCACTTTATCTATTCCTTGATTGAAGAACCTAGTTTAATGCACTCCATAGTTACTATTAATACCATCAATGGTGCTTTCATACAACAATTCCCTCTTCTAAAAATTGCCATCTGCTTTCTCTTTTGCCCTCTGCTTTACCTTTCTTTACTTACTTGTTTTTCATAAAATGTCTAGGTGGGGGATTTGGCAGATTCATGTCTTCATATTTCCATTGATACTTTTATATCTCCAACCCAACTAGTCACTTCCCATTTTCATATTGAACAAACTTTTTAAATCGCGGGTTCCTGCATAGGCGGGTTCAACATTGTGTTTCCATTGTTCCGTCACCTTCAAATAGCACCCGGGCTTCCATGATTTACAAATTAGCAAACAAATTCCGCTTCATCTCATATGCTTTCGATTTATGTTTACTTGGTCCTTTTTTAGATGTCTGATTCTTTTATTTACAATTCTTGGTCTCTCTTCATCATCACCTCTACTTTCATACTTATTTATAGATGTGCAATTATTAAGCTTTAATGCTAGTAGTTCATCCTGTAGGAACCGTTAATATTGTCATTAATGTCTAGAAGGCTAGAGAAGATTTGTCATTACTACAAATTAAACCAACATTTGCGGAGAAGAGTGTTATCCTTTCCAAGTATTCATTTCAAACATGATGCAATCTCTTTCGTGCACAGGCCGGTTGGTGCCTTTAAAAAATCTCTAATTCTTAATTGTTCTTCATCATCACCGCCATCTTCGCACTTGTTTCTAAATATGAAATTAGTGAGATTTGATGGTAACAAATGATTATGCATGAAACTTGTATATTGTCATTGATTAGCGAAAGGCTTGAGGAGATCTTCCATTTTTACGCATTAAACCAGGATTTGTGGAGTGTTATATAATCCCTCCCCAATTTTCATTTCAAACATCGTCTGGAGAAAATGGAAATTCTTGTAAACTTGTTGCAATAGTTCTATCCAGATACAACAAACAAATTTGAACATCATGGCCATAGATTCCAGTATTCCATGGCATATTGTTGCTACTCATCTCCCTTCGCCTAGGCTCAAAAAAGGAAATGTTCCGTTGCTACACTGAGAGATATATTTCAAGCAAAATAATTCCAAGGCAACCCTACCTACTCAGAGAACCTTCCCAGTTTCATTGATGGCTGGCACAAAGGTCGATTCCATGGATTTCGAGCCTGAAGAAGATGATCTAATGGGCGATGGTATGGAAATGGATGATGGAAATGCAGAGGTTGTTCCCACTCATGCGCCCAAATTAAAATCAACCATAACAGGCGAAACTTCCCGGGTCAATGATGGCGGTCTTGACAACACCAAAAGAAGGAGTTTGAGAAAATAAACTGACATTGAGCACAATAGCCTCTTTGTAGCTCGAAAGTAGGAGTTCCATACATCCAAGCTAGTCCATTTTGGGTAGAAGCCTTTCACTGTAAGGAAATTATATGTTGATACTCCCATATATATATTTCAAGGCAAAAAAATATTCAATTGCGGGACTACTGTCTTTCTCTCTGGATATACAATTAACATCTTCAAGGATGAGGAACATAAATCCCATTGGTGCAATGCATATTTCTACTAGTCATCTTTTTCCACCGAGAATAGACTAATATGGGCCTCTAAAATTGTACATGAAGCCTGTGTCCCTAAAGTTTTTCCGACTGTGGAGAGTCGGTTTCTTTGTGTGTCCTAAATTTCAGTTAAGGGGTATTCCATTTTCCTTGCAAATTTTTTGGTCTTATTCCTCATGGGCAGCTTCTGAGAACTATCAATTTTACCACAGGATTATCCATCGAGGAGAAAACTTCAAGGATTTCCTATAAAAAAAGGCATGGTAATCAGTTTTGTATGCATGTTGAAGAGAATATCGATGGTGCCTTCATACTGCATATCTCGTGCCTATGTTTGTGGAATATGCGTTCAATGTTTTGACCCTAAGAACTGGGCCCAATTTCTACTTATAGATGTACAATACGCATTGTTCTTTTTTTTTCTTAAATGGATTTGCTATTAAAAAAAATTCCCTTGGAGACTTCGTTGTTGTTTCTTTTCTGGATTTAATGCCTCTTCTCATTGGCATGATTTGGTAGTCTGGTAGTTCTTCGATATTGTATTTTCTTAGGTAATTTGTTCTAAGATGGATCATCTAACATTTATATGACAATGTACTGTTTCGTTCCACCAGGCTTTTTTGCAAACAAAAAATGGATTGCACACAATTTCAAACCAACTTTCAATTCTATTTGCAATGCTGATAGAACATAGAAATACCAAATCACAATGTTGCAAGAAAATTGTCATTTTTGTTTCTAGACATGCAATTATAAATTTTTAATGCTAACAACCCATAATGCAAGAAGTTTAATACTTAAGTTAATATGTTACAGTCATGGAAGAATGTATCAAGAACACACTTACACCCACAAGCTGCAATAAAGTCTAATCTTCAACAAAGCATTTGTTGACAATTAATAGAAAGTGATGGATTTGAAACAACAGGGCTTGCTTGAAACAAATTCACGCTTACGAAAATTTCCCTTCACCTTTCTATTTTCCCACTCTTTTATCCCCTTTAGTTTCTATTTCTAGTTACTTAATTCGAAGAAATGGTGAAGTATGGAAAGTAGAAAAATGGGTTTAAAAATGGGGTGACAATAGCTCCACAGAAGATGTGACGACCCAATGGTTAAATTGTATGTCTCAGAATATTTCAGTGAAAAATATCTGTACCAAAGAAGAGTCAATGATAGGTAGACTATAATACGAAAGATGGTATAATCCGAGTCTGGTTGTAAATTTTTATATCGTGGAAGTCACAGTATTGTTCGCAGGTCATTGAACAATAAAAGTCTAATCTAAATCCCACCTATTGGGAATCTATGGTTGGAGAATTGAATTGGTATGGAATGGGGATGCAGTCAGTCGGTGTCGTGATACAAGAGAACGAGTGCAAACGTGGGCCTACAAGTCCACCTACCCGCACAACTAGAGATTTTCAAAAAAATGAATAAGTGACAAGAAAGAAAAATTTCAGGGAAAAGAGAAATGTATATTTAGCGAAGAATAGAAGACAAAAAATAAGGGATAATATATTCACATCTGTAACATATATCCCATTTCCTGCCAAGATATATAGTTGGAAAGAAGTGTGAAGGCGGCGGGCATAGAAAACAACAACTAAGGAATACAATCTGTGAGTTTACTTGGTTCTTGGTTGTGTGCTTCATCTGTCAATTTGTTCATCGCAGAACTGCTAGTGTTTTTTGCAGGAAATAGAACAATAGAATTGCATTCTTTTAGCCAGTCAGCCCGTGAGTCTTCCTATCAATTTGTATAGTGCGAAATTCTGGGTGTTGTTTGTAGGACAAAGAACTATAGAGGACATTCCTTACCCTTTAATATAACCTATGTGATGCAAATGTAGTATGTCGTTCATTTTAGGACTTTTCCATCCATAAACAATCACAATATTTATCTCGCCAGACTTGGAGTCTGTCTGTAAATTTGTATATCCTGGAACTCTGAATGTTGTTTGGAGGTCACAAAACAATAAAAGTCCAATGTTGAGCCACCCAGTGCACAAGTCCTCCTATCAATTTGTATATCAAGTAACTATGGGTGCTACTTGTATGACATGGAAGAATAGAAGGCCAATTTAGACAAAGGGGGAGTGCTCGGTCCAAATGCGTGAATCCGCCAACCGCACAACAATGCATTCTTGAAAAAAAACGATTAAGTAACCAAAAAGAGAAACTACAGGGGATAAAAGAGTGGGGAAATAGAAAGGTGGAGGGAAATTTTCGTAAGAGTGAATTGGTTTCAAACAAGCCCCATTGTTACAAATCCATCATTTTCTACTAAATGTCAGCAAATACTTTGCTGAAGATTAGAGTTTATTGCAACTTGTCGGTGTAAGTGTGTTCTTGATACATTCTTCCATGAATTAAACATATTAACTTAAGTATTAAAATTCTTTTATTATGGGTTTTTATCATTAAATATTTATAATTGCATGTCTAGAAACAAGACTGACAATTTTTCTACAACATTGTGATTTGGTATTGCTATGTTCTATCTGCATTGCGAATAGAATTGAACATTGGTTTGAAACTATGTGCAATCCATTTTTTGTTTGCATAAAACCCTGGTGTAACAACATAGTACATTGTCATATAAATGTTATATGCTCCATATTAGAACAAATTACCTTAGAAAATACAATATCAAAGAACTATCAGACTACCAAACCATGCCAATGAGAAGAGGGGTTAAATCTAGAAAAGAAACAAAAATGAAGTCTGTAAGGAATTTTTTTTTAATAGCAAATCCATTAAAAAAAAAAGAACATAGAGTATTGTACATCTATAATTAGAATTTGGTCCCATTTCTTAGCGCCAAAACATTGAATGCATCTACCACAAACATAGGCACAGGATCTGCAGCATGCAGGGGCCATCAAGATTCTCTTCAACATGCATACAAAATTGATTACGTTGCCCTTTTTTTAGGAAATCCTTGCAGTTTTCTCCTTGATGGATCATCTTGTGGTAAAATTGTTAGTTCTAGAAATATTCCCACGAGGAAGAAGACCAAAAAATTTACAGGGAAAATGGAATATCCCTTAATTGAAAGTTAGGGCACACCAAGAAATCTACTCTCCACAGTCGGAAAAACTTCAGGAACACAGGTCGTACGTGCAATTTCAGAGGCCCAAAGTAGTCCATTATAGGTGGAAGGAGATGACTAGTAGAAATATACATTGTAATAGTGGGAGTTATGGTCCTCATCCCCGAGGATGTAATTGTATATCCAGAGAACAGGCTATTAGTCCCATAATTGAATATATTGTTTTCTTGAAATATATCTCTAGGAGTATCAAAATATCATTTCCTTATAGTGAAAGGATTACGCCCATAATGAACTAATTTGGACCTATGGAATTCCTAATTTTGATCTAAAAAGAGGCTATTGCATTCAACATCGGTTTATTTTCTCAAACTCCTTCTTTTGGTGTTGTCAGGACTGCCATCACTGACCCAAGAAGTTTTTCCCGTTATGGTTGATTTTAATTTGGGCGCAGAAGTGGGAACAACCTCTACATTGCCATCATTCATTGTCGTATCATTTCCCATCAGATCATATTCTTTCAGCGTGGAATCCATGGCATCAACCTCTATACCAGCCATCAATGCAATTGGGCAGGTTCTCTGAACAAGGAGGGTTTCCCTAGAATTATTTGGCTTGAAATATATCTCTCAGTGTAGCAAGGGAACATTTAATTTTTTTTAGCCTGGGAAGAGGGAGATTAGTAACAATATGCCCTGGAATAATGGAATCTCTGGCCATCATGTCTAAATGTGTTTGTTGTATCTAGACAGAACTACTGCCACAAGTTAACGAGAATTTTCATTTGCCCCAGATGATGTTTGAAATTAAAACTGGGGAGGGATAATATAACCCTCCGCAAATCCTAGTTTAATGCATATAAATGGAATGTCTCCATGAGACTTCGTTGATCAATGAAAATATCTAGGGTTTGTGCGTAATGAGTTGTTACCATCAAATATTACTAATTTCGTATTTAGAAAAAAGTGTGAAGGCGACGGTGACTCAAAGAGCAATTAAGAATTAGATATTTCTTAAAGGCGCCAACCGGTCGGCACACAAAAGAGATTGCATCATGTTTGAAATGAATACTTGGAAAGGATAACACTCTTCTTCTATAATCTTGGTTTAATTCATAGTAATGAAAAATCTTCTCCAGCCTTCCGGACATTAATGACAATCTTAACAGTTCCTACAAGATGAAATACTAGAATTAAAGCTTAATAATTGCATATCTAGAAATAAGTACAAAAGTAGCGATGATGACGAAGAGCGACCAAGCATTGTAAATAAAATCATGAGACATTTGGAAAAGGACCAAGTAAACAAAAATCAAAATCATACGAGATGAAGGGGAATTTGTTTGCTAATTTGTATATCACATAAGTTCGGGTGTTATTTGGAGATGGCAGAACAATGGAAATGCAATGTTGAACCCGCCTATGCGGGAACCTGCAATTCAAAAATTTTGTTCAATATGAAAAGGGGAAGAGGACGGTTGAGTTGGTGATATAAATGTAACAATGGAAATTTGAAGACGTAAATCCACCAAATCCCACACCTAGACATTTTACAAAAAATGAGTAAGTAAAGAAAGGGAAAGCAGAGGGAAAAAGAGAAAGCATATGGCAATTTTCAGAAGCGGGAATTGATGTACAAAAGTACCATTCATGGTATTAATAGTAACTATGGAGTGCACTAAACCAGGTTCTTCAATCAAGTAATATATACAACAAGTGATGTTTATAGTTTCCAAAATCTGTTTGTACAAGAGAAGCATCGGAAAGTTACAAGAAAATCAATTTTTTGGATGTTTAAGTAAAGTTTTTGTATTGTTAGCTTCATCGCAAGTATAACAATGATGAATTTGAATTTTAGTGTCCTCTTGTTCATATGATATTTCCATTAGACTTCACATAGAATATATTCTTTTATTTCAATTATTTTGATAATTTGTAGATCGCGAAAGTCCGAGTGTTGTTTGCAGTAGGAAAAACAATGGAAACACAATATTGAACCCGCATATAACCGTAACTCACCTATTCAGAAAACCGTGAACCAAAAAGTTTGTAAAATATGAAACGGGGAAGCGGTTGGTCAGGCTGGTGATATAAAAGTATGTCGAAATATGAACACATGTATGCGCCAACTTGCGTAGCTATAAATTTTCCAAAAAACGAGTAATACATACTAAATTTGTAGTATAAAGTATGGAAATGAAATTTTATAGAGAATGTACATGTACGGATCCCGCATTCCATAATCAGGAACATTTTGGATCGTGGGTTCTCAGGCTGGCAGGCTCAAAATTCGTCCTCTATTGTTCTCTGCCCTTCAGATAGCTCCTATAATTCCGTGATATACAAATTGACAAGTGGACTTGTGGGATAGCTGGCTTAGCATTTCACTTCTATTGTTTCGTGTCCTTCAAACAACACTGAGAGTTCCACGATATACAAAATGACAAACAGAGTCCAAGGCTGGCGGGCTCAAGATTGCGATTGTTTACGGATGGTGATCCCTATCAACAATCTAACATTATCTAAAAGAATTATTTTCAATACTAGATTATTAATATTAAATATTGATATTGTAAAATTTAATTAGACAAAAAAGTTTGTACAATATGAAATGAGGAAGCAGTCGTTTGGGCTGGTGATATGAAATAAATTGAAATCTGAGGACATGAATCCGCCAACTTCTGCACCTAGAAACTTTCCAAAAAATGAGTAATACATACTAAATATGTACTTTTATAAAGTATGGACATAAGAATTTATAGAGAATGTATAGATATCACATTCCGTACTTAGCCAAATTTTGGATTGCGGGTTCTCGGGTTGGCGGGCTCAAAATTGGGCCTCTATTGATTTATGTCCTACAAATAACACCCATAATTTTGCCATATACAAATTTAATAATGGACCTACGGGTTGGCTAGCTCAACATTGAACTTGTATTGTTTTGTGTCCTTGACGTAGGCCTCCTCAACCTGCAGGTCAGAAGGTCCACGTCCTCAGGATCTTCTCTCTTTTCGGCCTGAAGAACTCTTAACAACTCTTCTATTTCCCTTCTGGGAAATATGCACCCACAATTAACTTTGTGAAATCCCCCTTGTACTTGGGAAATCGGGCTTCACGCCTTCGCGAATCCAATGCTCAAGTGCCCTGTCTCCAAATCTATGAAGCCCGAGAACAGTCAACGCTGACCTTTTCTCTTTCCCCTTCGGACTTCTCCCTATCGCGATTTCGACGATCGCGATGTCGAGTGACTCACCTCCTCGAATTCCAAATCCCGATATACCAAAACGTCGATACGCTCACGGGGATGACTTTTCAACGCCTTCCACCCCATCGGGATTTCGGACTTCGCAGCATCACGAATCCTAATGCAATGTGTTTGGAACTTCGACCCACGAAATCCTGAAATGATCTACGGAGGTTGACTCCATGTCAATAGTGCGCCACCTGTCCTCCTCACTAACTCTCCTTGACCCACACCATCCTTTTAGCTTTCGGGACTTCGTGTTTTGTGATATCGTGATTCCCGTTGCAAAGATTACAGAACTTCCACCCACGAAATTTTGAAATAGGAATCCACTTGCAAATCAAACAAACTTCGTGGCTTGGATCTACGATCCTACTCCTCCTGATCTTAAACCATTTATAATACCCACGGTAACCCTCTTTCTCTTTCATGAGATCTGACGGCTCACGGGAATTTGTGAATCCTCCTCAGAGAATTCTGAGCGTCTGTTCTTTCCCTAAGAACTGGTCTTTCCGCGGTCGACGTCACTACGCCTTCCTTCAAACCTTCCAGGTACTTTTCCTCTGTCTTCCTTCGACTCCTTTGAAGGTTGAAAATCCTTCTTAGCTTTTCCATGGCTTCTCAGTCCTTTAGAAAAATTATTTCTCGCACTCCTTACGGTAACCTTCAAACACTTCCAAGTGTTGGACTCCCTTCGACTCTGTGCACACCTGCAGCAATAGTCTCTCAATGCTTTACTCAGATTCACTACAACATCCCGCTCTGGCGCAATGAGACCACTTATTATTTGAGGACACTTGCTCGCAAGTGATCTGGACCCTTTTTGATGTTAGACCTTTTGTATATGATTATGATGTGATTGACAGATGACATGATGTGTTACTATTTGATGTAGATGGGTGCTATTGACTCAG
>ML796093.1:112083-132985 GCA_009831015.1 Picea engelmannii
TTGGTCGGTTGAGTCCTCCTGACTTGCGTCTCCCGTAGAGGCCGTGATTGTCCCTAATTTTGTAGTACTTGGTGGTATCGTATTGAGTAGTCTGTTCGTGTCGGGCGGGATCTAGGCATATCTTGTAGCTTAGTATTATGTCTATGTGTAAATCCGGTGGAAGGAATCCAGTGCCGTATCAAGAGTCTCGGGCTGTTTAAAGGCACAGTTCCACTCTTGCGACACACTCTGAGCCGTATCAGTAGTCTCGGGCTGTTTAAAGGCACAGTTCCACTACTGCGACTCTACTGTTGGATTCTTTTCATTCCGTGACATTACTGTGCCTAACCCCTGGTGTCTGTTTCGGCTCACCGTTGCTAGTTGCCCACCTCCTGTTCAGGGGCATCGTTTCTTGTTGTCACTGTGATATGTCGGGTCGTCTTGATTGTGTTCATATTACTTGCGTCCTGTTGGTTCGAGTGTTGACGTAGAGTCGAGGGGGTTGTTTCTTCTACACGCGCGCACACACTTTAACACCCCTTAAACAAAAACAAAAAAACAAAAAATTGCACCTATTGTCCGAGTTCTTGTCGTGACAAGGAGGGTTATTACATTCACAACTCTGAGACTTTCCTTATCTTGCACACTCCTTGCACAGCTCCTGTGCCTAACTGCACTTCTACATGAATGAGAACAAAAGCTAACTGTCTGAACCCTTTGTCAACGCAATCCTTGCGGACAATTCAACTACACTCCTTGCAGGAAATCTCACTCAGACAGAAAAACAATTGAAACTCATTCCTACTTCCTCTCAAACTTCAAAACTCAAGACATGAAATCACATACACAGCATAACAGAAAATGTATAACAGGAATAAAACATTCATGAGCATATCAATCAACATACATACATAGAGAACAACACGACGCCATGAATCTGAATCAAACTCTTTCTATTAATTCAAATATCTGTACATGGGTGTTTTTTGCACAGCTCTCTGCATGCTCTTTCTCTCTTTCTCATAAAAATGATAATGTTACAATACACAATGAGGTTGTCTATATCCTGTTTCCCTCTTGCGCTTTCAAGCTGTCCAATCTACACATAAATTCCTATCTACTTGCATTAATTATCATAATTGCCTCCTATCTACTAAGGACGAGAGCGAATCGCTCAAGGTCCATTACATTATACAAGTGTGCCTTCATTTAATTGTTTCATTTATTTTTTGTGCATCAACTTCAAGGGAAAATTCAAAATGTGCGTTGGGCTTGTCCAGCTGTCTGGTGTCTCTGCGCTGGCTTGGTTAATGTTGGCGATGCTCCTACATCATACTCCCTCTCTTGAAAGTCTTCATGGGCTCCAGTCCATGAGCTCGTGCATGGTCTATCCATGCTTCTGTATCTCTACTTCGTTCTCCCAGATGGCATATTCAACTGGATGGCCTTTCCACTTGACCAAATACTCAAAATATTGCTTTCGCCTAGTCTTTCTACTCACTCTTTTGTCCAGTATGCGCTCCATCTGTGGGTTTTTTCAATTGGCATCTGCTTTCGCCACTGAACCTCTGGTTGTTCATTATTTGTTCTTGCTTCCTCTGGTCTATAGGGGTACAAATCCGAGACATTGAATATTGGAGAAATTCCTATCCCGTTGGGTAATTCAATCTCGTAAGCATTCGCCTCAAATTTCTTCAAGACCTTACATGGTCTGATTTTCTTCATCTTTAGTTTGTTATATGTTCCTCTCGGGAACCTTTCCTTTCTCATATGTGCCAAAATCAAGTCACCAACTTTGAACTGAAGTTGTCTTCTGTGTTGATCTGCTCTGCGCTTATACTCCTGACTTGAGTTCTGTAATCGGTCCTTCACCTGGGTGTGAAGTTCCTTCATTGCCTCTACAAAATCTTCTGCGCTTGCGCTCCTAGTCCCATTCAGTTATGAATCCATCAACTCAGAAATCTCGCTCGACTGCATGCCATAGACAATCTAAAATGGACTCCACCCTGTGTTTTTGTTAACTGATTCATTATACGCAAACTCTGCCTATGGTAATATATTGTCCCACTGGATGTGGTGTTCTGTCACCAAGCTCCTCAGCAAGTCTCCCAGACTCCTGTTTACTGCTTCAGTTTGTCCATCCGTTTGAAGATGATAGGCTGAACTAAATGACAAGTTAGTTCCCATCTTCTCATAACGTCCTCCAAAATTTCTCTATGAACTTCATGTCTCTATCTGAAACTATTCTCTTTGGTAAGACGTGAAGTCGAATGACTTCTTTGAAAAACAGGTTCGCAATATGAGTTGCATCGCTGGTTTTCTGACATGGGATAAAATGTGCCATTTTGGAAAATCTATCCACCACCACAAAGATTGAGTCAAATGCTCTTTGTGTCCTTGGCAATCCCAATATGAAATCCATGCTGATTTCATCCCACGACTTCTCAGGTATGGGAAATGGTTGATAAAACCCTGCATTTTGCCTCTTCCCTTCGAGTGCTGGCAAATTCTGCATCTATCCATGAATCTCTTAACGTCTGCTCACATCCCCGGCCAAAAATATGACTCATTCATCTTTGCAAATGTCTTGTCATGACTGAAGTGTCTAGCCAATCCTCCACTATGTTTCTCCTTCAGCAAATTCTTCATCATGGACCATTTCAGAATACAAAGTTGATTGCCCTTAAACAACACTCCTTCCTAGATCATGTATTATTCCCACTGTCTCCTATCTTCGAGAACTGGATTCTCAGCGGCTTCATACGCTTCCTTAAAATATTGTTCATCTACATACATGTTCCTGAGATCATCAAAACCCAATGTTTTGACTTTGAACTCCTGTAACAGCAAACACTTCCTACTCAAAGCATCAACAAGTTTGTTAGCAGTACTAGAAATATGTTTAATCACAAATGTGAAATTCTACATACACTCAACCCATTTTACATGTCTCCTATTCAACTTCTCCTATTGAGTCACAAACTGCAATGCATGGTTATCACTGTATAGGACAAATTCCTTCAGAATCAAATAGTGTCTCCACTTCTTCAATGCCTAAATGATAGCATAGAATTCCTTATCATAAGTGGAGTACTCGACTTTCGCTTCATTCAGCTTCTCACTGAAATATTCCACTAGCCTATCTTCTTGACTCAAGACCACCCCTATTACAAACCCACTTGCATCGCATTTCACCTGGAATGTCTTTAGAAAATCCGGCAACACCAAAATTGGTTGTTCCGTGATCTTCCGTTTCAACAATTTGAAACTCTTTTCAGCTTCTTCTATCCAGCAAAAAGATTTATGTTTTTTCTTCACCGTTCCCATCATCGGTGCACTAATTCCACTAAAATTCTTGATGAATTTTTGGTACAAACTAGCTAATCCATGAAAACTTCTCACCTCAAAGATATTCTTCGGTGATGGCCAATTCTTGATCACTTCCACCTTATCTAGATCCATCCTCAACTTGTCTGCAAAAATGAAAAATCCCAAATAAATGAGCTCTGTCTTCATGAATGAGGAATTTTTCATGTTTATCAACAACTTCTCCCACTGTAGCCTCTTCATCACTATAGCCAAATGCTTCAGATGCTCTGCCACTGTTTTGCTGAAAATTAGTATGTCATCAAAATACACGATGAAAATTTTTCCGATGAACTCCCTCAGGACTTCGTTCATCAATATCATGAAAGTACTCGGTGAATTTGTTAAGACAAACGGCACAACAAGCCATTCATACAGCCCTTCATTAGTTTTGAATGCTGTCTTCCATTCATCACCTTAGCTCATGCAGATTTGATGATAACCGCTTTTCAAATCAATCTTTGAAAAGAATTGTGCTCTACTCAAGCAGTCCATCAGATCATCCATCCTCGGCAATGGGAATCTGTACCTGATGGTTATCTTGTTGATCACCCTTGATTCAGTACACATCCTCCAGCCTCTATCTTTCTTCGGACTGAGCACCGTTGGAACAACACATGGAATCAAGCTTTTTCTTACCAACCCTTTGTCCAAGAAATCCTGGACTTATCTTCTGACCTATTCATTCTCTTGTGGCATCAATTTGTACACGGTTTTGTTTGGTAAACTGGCTCCTGGTATGAGATCAATATGATGACTCACACTTCTGATCGGTGGAAACAAACGAGGTAATTTGTCCACTACTATATCAACGAACTCTTCCAGCAGTTCCTGAATCTCTTCTCGTAAATCATCTACTCTTGTGCTGGTCAAAACAATCTTTGGTTTCCTGACCACAATGAATTGCGGTTCTTCTTTCTTCTTTACCTCGGTAAGAAGTTCCTTCCCACTCATGAGAAGTACAGTGTTTCTTACTTCAGGCTTCACCTCCTTATCCTTGATTGGAAGCAACATGTGAGTTCTCCCATTCTTCTCTAAGGTGTATGTGTTCATCCTCTCATCATGAATCACATTCATGTCATATTTCCATGGTCTACCCAGCAATAGATGTCAAACGTCCATAGGAATAACATCACACAAGATCTTATCATTATATCCTCCTATATTGAATTCAACTAAACATTGTTTAGTGACAGTTACCTGATGTCTTTTTTGTAACTAGGAAACTCTGTATGGGCTTGGATGATCAATCATCTCTAGCTCTAGCTTATCTACCATCTCATTTGAAATGAGATTATCAGTGCTCCCACTATCTACAATGACCTTGCATACCCTATCTCTGGTTTTGCAAGTAGTCCGAAAAAGCCTGTTCCTTTGGACTGAACTCTCCACCTCCTTCTCTGGTGTCAAAGGAGATTTTCGCATCATCAATGACCTTCCGCCTTCAGCATATTTTGCCTCAACATTGTGCCTCCATGCTTAGGAGATGTGATATTCTCCTCCTTATTTATTTTTATTAGGACACTCATAAGACTTGTGCCCATTCTTTCCACATGTGAAGCATGTGATCACTCCACCTCTTCCTCTTCCTTTACCTCTGATATGAAGAAAAGTACTATTATTAACACAATCTCCTCTCTGTTCGGTATGTTTCCCTCTATGTTCAGCGTATTTCCCTCGCTGTGAGGTTCCACCTCTCTCAGTTCGAGTTTGAGTTTTCTCCCAGTCTTCCTTGGGCTTCTGGTTTTTATCTTGGGAAACTGATTTGCCTCTAGGCTTACTTCTGCCTTGGCCTCTTTCACTCTGTTTTCAGCTCAACTTCTCTTCATCTTTCAGAGCCAATTGGTAAGCATATTCCACTGTTCAGATGGTTAACATGCTCATCTCATCCTAGATGTCATATCTCAGGCCATTCATGTATCTGGCAACTTTCTCATCATCGCTCTCCTGATGACCTACCCTGATGTTCAGTCTGTAGAACTCTTCAGTGTATTCTTTCACTGTCATCAGCTTCTGTCTCAGGTTCTGCATCCTTTGAAACAAAGTGATCTGGTAATCTCTGGGGATGAATTTTTCCTTCATCTTCGCAATCATCCTGTCCCATCTTTTGATCTTTTGCTTTCCCTTGCAACATCTGTCAGCTTGTAGTTCATCCCACCACAATGTTGCATGTCCTTTTAATCTCGTGACAGCATGCTTGACCTTATTATCCTCTTCAACATCTTCATAGTCAAAGTATGTGTCTAGAGCTCTAATCCAGTCTAGAAGATCCTCTGCATCCAAGTTCCCCTCATAAACTGGAATGTCCATTTTCTCTCTTGCACCCATTCTTGCAATAGATTTGATCAAATGTTTGTTTGCTGCATCCTCTTCTGCAACTTCCTCCTCTTCATGTCCTACCTCAATTTCACTTTTAGAATCGCTAAGATCCCCATCACTGACTGTACGCCTTTGTGTTGTTTCCATGTCTTCGAGTCTGGCTCGTAGATCACACATTTCTCTCTCCATAGCTAAATCAGTCATTTGTCTACCCCTTCTTCTCGGCATTTCCCTCTCCTCTTGTGGATCGGGTGATTGTCTATCTCTTCTTCTTGGCGACATGATGAATTCTCCTTTTCTATGTTATAGAAAGAAAAGAATACTTTCTGTGCTCTGATACCACACCTGATGTAGCCCTCCTCAACCTGAAGGTCAGAAGGTCCACGTCCTTAGGATCTTCTCTCTTTTCGTCCTGAAGAACTCTTAATAGCTCTTCTATTTCCCTTTCAGGAAATATGTACCCATAATTAACTTCGTGAAATCCCCCTTGTACTTGGGAGATCGGGCTTCATGCCTTCGTGAATCCAATGGTCAAGCGCCCTGTCTCTAAATCTTTGAAGCCTGAGAACAGTCAACGTTGACCTTTTCTCTTTCCCCTTCGGACTTCTCCCTATCACGATTTCAACGATCGCGGTGTCGAGTGAATAACCTCCTTGACTCCCGAATCCCGATATACTGAAATGTCGATACGCTCACGGGGATGACTTTTTAACGCCTTCAACCCCATCGAGATTTTGGACTTCACGGCATCGTGAATCCTAATGCAATGTGTTCGGAACTTCAACCCACAAAATCCTGAAATGGTCTACGGAGGTTGAATCCGTGTCAATAGTGCACCACCTTTCCTCCTCGTTGACTCTCCTAGCCCCACACCATCCTTTCAGCTTTGGGACTTCACGTTTCGTGATACCTCGATTCCCGTTGCAACGATTACAGGACTTCCACCCATGAAATTCGGAAATAGGGATCCACTTGCGAATCCAACGGACTTTGTGGCTTGGATCTATGGTCCTACTCCTTCTGAGCTTAAAACTTTCGGAATACCCACGGTAACCCTATTTCTCTTTCGTGAGATCTGACGCCTCACAGGAATTTGCGAATCCTCCTCAGAAAATTCTGAGCATCCGTTCTTTCCTTAAGAACTGGTCTTTCTGCGGTCAATGTCACTACGCCTTCCTTCAAACCTTTCGGGTACTTTGCCTCTGTCTTCCTTCAACTCCTTCGAAGGTTCAAAATCCTTCTGAGATTTTCCACGGCTTCTCAGTCCTTCAGAAAACTTCTTGCTCGCACTCCTTGCAACAGCCTTCAAACACTTCCAAGTGTTGGATTCCCTTTGACTCTGGGCACACCTGCAGCAGCAGTCTCTCAATGATTTGCTCAGATTCACAACTCTAAGACTTTCCTTAGCCTGCACACTCCTTGCACAGCTCCTGTGCCTAACTGCACTTCCACATGAATGACAACAAAAGCTAACTGTCTGAACCCTTTGTCAATGCACTCCTTGCGGACAATTCAACTGCACTCCTTGCAGGAAATCTCACTCAGACAGAAAAACAATTGAAACTCATTCCTACTTCCTCTCAGATTTCAAAACTCAAGACATGAAATCACATACACAGCATAACAACAAATGTATAACAGGAAGCAAACATTCATGAGCATATCAATCAACATACATACACAGAGAACAACATGATGCCATGAATCTGAATCAAACTCTTTCTATTAATTCAAATATCTGTAGATGGGTGTTTTTTGCACAGCTCTCTGCATGCTCTTGCTCTCTTGCTCATAAAAATGATAATGTTACAATACACAATGAGGGTCTCTATATCCCATTTCCCTCTTTCTCTCTCAAGCTGTCCAATCTACAAATTAATTCCTATCTACTTGCATTAACTATCATAATTGCCTCCTATCTACTAAGGACGAGAGTGAATTGCTCAAGGTCCATTACATTATATAAGTGTGCCTTCATTACTGGGCTTGTCTAGTTGTCTGGTGTCTTCGCACTGGCTCGCTTGATGTTGGCGATGCTCCTGCATCAGTCCTCCAAACAACACTCAGAGTTCTGCGATATACAAATTGACAAACGCACTCCAGGTCTGGCTAGCTCAAGATTGTGATTGTTTACAGATGGTGATCCCTATCGACTATCTAACATTTTCTAAAACCATTATTTTCAATACTAAAGTATTAATATTACATATTGATATTGTACAATTTAACTACATAAAATTATTAAGGGATGTTAAATATCTTATTTAAAAGAAAAACCCGCATATTTGGAAAATTGCGATCCAAAAAGTTTGTACAATATGAAACAGGGAACCGCTCGGTCAGGCTGCTGATATAAAAGTTAGTGGAAATATAAATACATATATCACCCAACTTTTGCACCTACAAATTTTCCGATAAATGAGTAATACATACTAAATATATATTTTTATAAAGTATGGACATGAGATTTTATAAAGAATGTATGCACCCCTCATTCCATACTTAGCCACTTTTTTGGATCATGGGTTCTCAGGCTTCGAGGCTAAAAATTGAGCCTCTATTGTTCTGTGTCCTACAAATACCACACATAATTCTACAATATACAAATTGACAGATGGACCTACGGTCTGGCTGGCTCAACAGTGCACTTTTATTGTTTTGTGTCCTCCAAACAACACTCGTAGTTTTTCGATATACAAAATGACAGACGAACTCCAAGACTGGTGTGATCAATATTGCGATTGTTTACGTATGGATAGCATGATCAACTATCTAACATTATCTAAAAACATTATTTTGAAATACTAAATTATTAGTATTAAATATTCATATTTGTACGGATCCTGCATTCCATACTTAGCCACCTTTTGGATTGTGGGTTCTCAGGTTAGCGGGCTCAAAATTGGGCATCTATTGCTTCATTTCCTAAAAATATCACCTAGATTTCTGTGATATACAAATTGACAGGCGAACTTGCGGATTGGTTGACTCAATATTGCACATCTATTGTTCTGTGTCCTCCAAACAACACTCGAAGTTCCACGATATACAAATTGATAGATGGACTCTAGGGCTAGTGGGCTCAAGATTACGATTGTTTACGGATGGTGATCCCTATCAACTATAAAACATTATCTAAAAAGAATTATTTTCAATACTAAATTATTAATATTAAATATTGATATTGTACAATTTAATTACATAAAATTACTGAAGAATTTTAAATATCTTATTTGAAAGAAAAACCCGCGTATTCAGAAACTCGCCATTCAAAATGTTTGTATAATATGAAATGGGGAAGTGGTCGGTCAAACTGGTGACAAAAAAGTAAGTGGAAATATGAACACATGTATTTGCCAACTTTCGCACCTAGAAACTTTGGGAGAAACGAGTAATACATACTAAATATGTACTTTTATAAACTATGGACATGAAATTTTATAGAGCATTTACGAGTCCCTCATTCCATACCTAGCCTATTTTTTTGACTACAGGTTGGAGGGTTGGAGGGTTGAAAATTGGGCCTTTGTTATTATGTGTCCTACGAATAGCACCCAGAGTTCCACGATATACAAATTGAGAGGCGGACTTGTGTGTCGACTGGCTCAACATTTCACTTCTATTGTTCTATGTCCTCTAAATAGAACTTGGAGTTTCACGATATACAAATTGACAAACGGACTCCAGGACTGGTGGTCTCAAGAGTGCAATTGTTTAGGGATGGTCATTCGTGTCAACTATCTAACATTATCTAAAAACATTATTTTCAAATACTAAATTATTAATATTAAATATTGATATTGTACAATTTAATTACATAAAATTATCAGACGATATTAAATCTCCTATTTTAAAAAAAATGAAGGAAACAAAACAAAGATTTTTTAAATTCTATCACCACAAGCATAACAATGACCAATTTGAATTATTTCAAATTATTCAAGGAGATTAATTTTACCAAGCTCATTGATAGTAGAAAATAGAATTTAATATATTCTTGATGCTAATTGATTCTATAATAATTCACTCGAGATACAAAGTGACACACTTATACAATGCATGACAAATTCACAGGAGACTTGCGAGCTAGTTGGGTAAAAAATTGTAAATCTATTGTTTCATGTCCTCCAAACAACACACAGAGTTTTGTGATATACAAATTGAGAGATGAAGCATACAACCAAGAACCAACTAAACTCCAAATAGGCCGCAAACGATATCCCGCAAGGTTCCATAGAGTAGCACACATCGACCTTTGCATCAAAAAATTTGATACACGGATAAAAGACGTCGCGGCATTGGTTCTCTTACATCTAGTATATGTTACCATGAGAAAATAACCAGGGAAATGGGATATATGGGGTTTTGGACAGAAAAATATTATGTGCATGGAATCTCAAGTAGACGAGTTCGACGAACATTCATCTGGCTATTGAACAAATATTACAAAGAAACATGAGATATTTTTGTTTCCCGCCAAATCTTGGTATGTTTTTTTTTCTTGTTTCCTTTTTCTTTTTTTTTTTCTTCAGTCGATATGCAATATTGAAATATCCTCATATAATGTAAATTTGTTTTGTATCCGAAAGTTGCACAATATGTAGACAGGGATTGCCTTTTTCTTGTAGGTATGCTTCATACAAGAATTCTGCGAACCTAGGAAGCACATCTTGTAACAAAGACTGCCTAATTGTACAATGCATAGTTGTGTTGCCGACGGTTCAGATGGTAGCATTGAGACAATGGCCATATATATATGGACATTTTTCACCACACTGCGGACAATCAATCATATCATCACTTATCAAAGTGGAAGCAGAAGCAAGAGAGTTTCATTTCTCACACGCAGGATCAAAGGGGGTTGAGTACACATTCGTTGCAACCAAAACACCTTCAACCTGGAAATGCGAACATAAAAATTAATACATTGAACATTATAGTACACAACTGCACCGCCCCCCCCCAAAAAAAAAAATAAATAAATAAAACAAGCCGCATAAATTTGGTGAAGGCTATTTGTATAAGAAAATTGAGGATGATTATGTGGATGTATACGCACAACAGTTGTAGAAATAGCTAGTTTCTTCAAATCCTATTCTATGTCTGCTCGCAACTCGGTTACAAATGTTGCTTGGGTTGTCTGAAAGATCCTTTCTCTAAGATCCATTTTCTTTGTTATATTTTTGAAGAGAATAAGTGGAAACTCCCCTTTGTGTAATTGTTGTTCCATTGATGAAAAAAAATTTGAATATGTATCGAACAATTGCAGGTGCAATATGGAATAGTGAAATATTTCTGTAACTTACCCGAGATACATGCACATGCGAAAGTAAATGACAAAATTGGATATGGAAAATGGTACCATTGCCTTGTTATTGTCCGAATATCCATCCTTTATATGGAGAATGTGTTGTGAGCCAAGTTTTCTCGTCAGTGTGACAACTACGACAATGGTTTTGATTGGGTAAATATCGTTGTTCTATGCAAGCTAGCTGATAGTCACGTCCGGACGAAATGATATTCTGAGCAAACATCGATAATTTTTTCAACAATACTTGTTTCGTTCAGAGAAACAATACGATCACAATCACCATGGTCATATACTATTTTGGGCAATATATTAAAATTTGTAATGGATATCCCATTACCAGGCAATATCTTTTATGTGTCTCTCGACAAGTTGTGTAGGAATAGTTAGTGTGACTATCATCATGGCCTCCTTGTCTGTCATGTCAGCACACATAATGGATCTAGTTTTGTTTTCCTTGTCCAAGTAGGTGCTATAGACAACCATTATTTCCCCGATGAAAACTTGCCCAGTTTGGTGATTGTTCAAGCCCTCTATTGATAATACTTTGGGTGTTACAACTCTAGACCTGGTGACAATTTTTGAATGGGAAAAACTAAAGTGAATGGTAGTGTGCATTTTTTTTTATTCTCTTTTCACTTGCATAAATCTATAAGTAGATGCTTAGCTTCGAGGAACTATGGAGCCAGAGTTTTGCAACCACACCTCTTAGTCTGCAGAACCTGTGTTATGTTCGACGTCTTTCTTGTACTTGTTGATACTTCTTTTGAACTGCAAACCATATATTGCATATGACATTAGCATATTCACCATGACATAGATGAATAAATAGCCGACAATATTTTTTTGGTAAACATACTAGGAACAAGATGTATGCATCATTACCTTTGGCCTTGTCAACTTGCTAATGTTTGGGATGACTGACTACTCATGGCCATGTCACTAGTCTAATTTTTTATGATGCAAGCATGTGTAGATGAACATAAAAAGAACTAAACATGAATATGCATTGTATATTGTCTATAATAGTTCTTAATGTCACATGCAGGGTGGAAGGATATGGAATACAAAATAGGGTGTCAAGGAATATACTCAGGAAACATGAGGACCTGAGACTCAAATTCTATACCTCTGATTTTTTCACAGGAAAAATGTGTAACAGTAAACAGGGCGTGATGGTAGGGAATGAAGAACAATTTGTATATCATGGACCCCCAAAATCTAGGGGAGCAATCTTGAACCTGCCACCCTGAAACCCACAATCGACAAAGTGGTTAAGTATGGAATAAGGCAGAAGTGTGACAATAAATATGAAAACATTAGTCCACCAACCGGTGCACAAAGGCATTTTCGGAAAGATCACTAAGCAGAGAAATTAGAAAACAAAAGGGATAATAGAAAATGGAAAAAGAAAAAATGGGGAGGCCAGAAAATCCCATTGCCTCCAAGTCATCATTTTCTAGTCTAATATTATATTCCCCCACCCAGTTTGCATATTTAATTTAGCACCACATTTGGTGTACCTTTTCAAATATTGCACCACAGAACCCTCTAATGTTGCATAGAACAATTCATCTTCCTGTCCAACCAACCTGTTTCTTCCAAGGTAGCAACATCGAATATACAATGGACATGAAGGCAAGTTAGTATGAACACGAACATGTAAAATAAAGAAAAAAAATTATATTTATTCCAATCTAACAGAAAACAGAATAGAATTCACATGAGAATACACAGAAAGGTACATAGTATATACATACACGTAAACCCCCAAAAAATAGAACCATATTAAATAAAGAAGGGAAAAAAAAGGGTGCATAGCAACAGAAAAAGCACAACAAATATACAGGTAGTAAATGAAATACTAAACATTGTAATATGAAATAAGAGTATAGGTATCCACCTCTACAACTCCTCATCTACATTACCGCCAAGGAGCCCATCATCCTCTCCATCCATTTTGCTTGTTTAAATTTAGGAATGTAGAAAAAATACAACAGATATGAAGGAGGTTAGTATGCAAGAAGACATGTAATGAAGGTAAGTTATTATGTAGGAAAGCACACATAAAAAAATAGTACAAGCACGTACCTTTCTATCTCCTCCTCAACCGATGCAGTCAAGACTCCGTCGTTTTCTCCAGCTATTTGGTTTGTTTGAATGCGGGAATGCACAAAATACAATGAACATGAATGGAAGCTAATATGCACCGTGGAAAAAGTAATATTCACATACACTAAACAAGACTCAATGAATAGACTAAAAGATAGGAAGAAACATGAACCTTTTCACCTCTCCATCCATAGATGTAAATATGTTTTTTTTTCCTTGCCCAAAATACATTACAAGCCACAAAATATTAAGAAGCATGGCCATAGCTAAACGAATTTTGGTTTTCCATGGAAAAGTACCCAGATATGACTCCACCCATGCAACTGCATGTTCTTTATCCTCTACACATACTGCTAAGCCCACGATACAAGATTTTGGTTTTCCGTTGCACACTACCAAGATATGCTTCCAGACATGGAAATATAATTTTGCAGTATCTTTTTTGTACATATCATATATGAAGTACAAGAAAAATTGTATCGTGGGCACACCATTTTGTGTAGAGGATAAAGAACATGTATTGTCATATGGGCACATTTCATCATATATGGTTTATAAGTGCATCTTGCATATGTTTTATTTAAAATAAAAAACAATGGATATTGCAATTTCACATGTACTTCTCGAACTATTTTCCATGCAACGGTTTTCTATCATGTCAACACTGAAGCACCAACAAAATCTCACACTAGAACAGATATCGACCTCGCCATATAGGGAAAATAACACAACTGCATGTCCACTCATGGGTGCAAGGGCTGAACACTATAAAGCGCCAAAAAATAACAATAGTATAAAAAAACAAAAAGAACATCTCCAACTTCCCACACAGGACACCAACCCTCCAAAGCTGAAGAAAACAAAAGAAAATAGCAAGGACCAAACCAGCGAAAAAGTATGAATAGGCCCAAGTGCATACCCAAGGCCTCAAATCGTAAACTTGAACCAAAAAATCACAACCAACAACCGATGAACCAAAAAACAAGCACAGAACAATTAAACAACATATGTATCTTCAACGATTACGAAACTATAGTTGAAGCATAGAAGGAACCAAAAACATATGATAAGCATTCCAGTAGAAATAAGAAAACATTCTTACTTGCAAACTCCAAACACTGAACACCAAAGAAGGAATAGGAAATGAATATATGGCATGGAAACTTACTCCAAAACGATGAAAGGAAAAAGGGCAGGTCGAATTGCAAACCAAACAACAACAACAAGCAGAAACCGACAAACCAACGAGGAAGAAGCACTCACCGAACCAGTAAACAATGTATGCAGATTCAACAATGACGAAGTTGCATTGCAAGGATAGAAGAAGGATGAAACATACAATGCCTATTCAAGTGGAGGTGGACAATAATATTGTCCAAAATCACTGCAACATTGTATGGAAAATTTCGAGGAAAGATGTACTAAGAGAAGCATATTTAGATAAACATTTAAGGTTTTCAGGCTATATAAGGGCCTCGCGGTATGTAAACATTTAAGCTGTCAGTCATGTTGGAGGACCTCACGCCATGTAAACATTTCAGCTAGCCTTTTAAATCACATCAAAAAAGTGTTATTACATTTGACATGGAATAATAATAGTAATGCAAATAAGAAAATAAATCTCAATACTTTGGAATTATTGATCACTATAAATCTTGGATATACAAATAATAAAAATATTATCGTATATGATCTATAACAATGCCACCAGAAAATGCTAAGAGAAACATTCGAACTAATGCTAGCATTAATCCATCTTCGAGCAATGCATAAGAAAATATATGATTCAAAAAGACCATATACGATCAAATACTTTGGATATGCCAACATATATAACATTGGGAATAGTGAAGCCAGCAATAAGACCTTCAATCCGTTGTCAAATTAGATCATGACATATATGGTACTTTTTATTCGATGTTTCTAGTTCCCTAGTTCCAACAATAGATAATATGGAAATATTTGTGGTCAAGGGGAAAACTAATAGAAGGTCAACTAATTATCAATAGCTATAGTCCCTCTAGTCCCTCTATGCCTAAGACACTCACTAATAATATAAATACCAACAATATATCATAATTATTGAAGAATTATTCAAGCATATGGGAGATTCATATCAACTAGGTAAGTTAGATCGAATAGTTAAGTGTTAGATTACAAGAGTCAAATTTTCAGACTAAATGCCTTTTTAAATATTATTAGGCCTTACTTAATATCTCCTAAATGAAATTTTTCAACAACTAAAAACATTTAATAATAAATTAATAATCAGACATTAACCATGTATATATTTCAAAATCAAATAATTTTATTTTACTATAGAAAGGTGAAAAAAGATAAGTCAAAATCCAAATTGTTGTAAAGGGACAGATAATCGATTGTTTCTCTTAGTCGATGAAAACTTAAAATTCTCTTGAAAAGGCCAATCTGAAACCTCCTTTTTTCCTTTAGCAACTGCCCTCATCCAAGGTTTGAAGGTTTACAAATATTGAATTAGTGTTCATTCTCTTCGCCAAGGAAAACTGAAAATTCTCGTGCAGAAGCTTTTTGTCCTTTATAAACTGCACTACAACTCTCATCGAAGGTTTGAAGGTCTACAATGGTCATCCTTTTGTATGCACATAAAATATATCTTGAATGTTTTGATCCGTTGCTTTCTTTCAAAATCATATTCGCCGACAGGTTTCGAATTGATCACCTCTGTCTCTCTTCCTACAACAACCATTGAAAGTATCTATGCAGGCAAGTAACAATCATTGGATTCATCCTGCTTGGTGTAGTTCTTGTACCCTCCGATAATCTGGAGAACCACCATTCTGAAGTTGTAGAGATGGCTCTCCGTTTAGTAATCATGCAATCCTTGAAAAATGAAACGACCACAGAATCAAGATAGGGAAACTGTCGAACGAAAACAACTAGAGAGGAAATGGTTAATCAATCCTAAAGAGGCAATGGAGATGGTTAATCAATCCTAAAGAGGCAAACCTGGTAGCGGTACACAACTCTCCACCTGGTAGTGCTCCATGCCTCTCTACCTCGTAATGCATGCGTTCAAGCTAAACATGGCATTGGGAAATGCCACGGTTCACAATCCATAAAAATGAACGCCTTCCTCTTCCACGATTCACATGAAGCCGCACCATTTACCGTCCAACTGGAATATGGTAAGCGAAATGGGAATTGGTAAAGAAGGCTCAACTTACCCAAGGCGGACTATACCCAGTAAAAACCATATCACAATTAAAAAAAACAAATCACAAATCATCATAGTGAAAAACCAAAAACCAAATCATAGTGAAAAGCTTTGATTAAATATTAAAGCAAAGTAAAAAGCCTAAATATAGTAAAACACCTTAATCATTCAATTTAATGGAGAACAAACATCTTTTTTTCATGCCAGGAAATTAATGTTTGAAATGACAATCTTTGATTTATTGTGACTACCAAGAATATTTTGAGCATATGAAATCATGGCTAGTAAAATCCCATTTGTGATTAAAATACTTCCAATAAGTGTATGCCTATGGATTTACTTCTATAGACTTACTTAAACATCTTCGTAATAATTCATCATTCATGTAGCTTCCCCATGACCACGTGTTGCCCCCCCCTCTCCCCCATGCCACCTTCCCCTATTTTGTTCCCGGTCGGTTTTCGGTAGTGTGACATCCCCTAATATGGCAATGTGTGACATCCCCTAAAATAAATTATTTTTAAGTTCAAAATTTTTTAGGAAATTAATTTCCTTTTTTGGCAAATTCAAAATTGATTTTTTTTTTCATTTATGGCAATTCTGAATTTCGAATTTGGTTAGTTGTAATTAATGATTATGATTCTTGGGCACAGATGTGATTTAACCCAACTAACTACTTGATTATGACACTTTTATGAGACAAAATATTTTATAATTATTGTTAGAGGACAAATGGAACAACCATCTTGAAATCAACTCACCATGACTCCATGAGTGAGAAACATGTTGGAACTACCTCAGGGCTGATTGTTACATGTGGAAAATCTAGAATTTGGCCATGGGCAACCCCTGAAAATCAGGGATTTGGAAAGCTACGAAAATTTCCAAGAGGAAAATAGACCTAGGCAGTTTTTCTTTTTGATATATATCATATGTGAGGAGGCAGGAAGCTACCAAGTATGTTGGGGAAAAATTATTGATTTCTTGCTATTATGAATGCTACTTACTAAGTGTGAGGCAAGGAGAAGACTGTTGAAACTGAAAGGAATTTGCTGAGGAGGAGTTATGAGTTAGCCCTCATGGATTCATGGTCAGGCTAGGGGGTGAACATGATAAGTGATTTGGCTGCACTGTTCTAAGGTTGGGAGAAACATGGTTGTTCCCTTTGTCTTTCAGTGAACCAGTTCAGATATGTCATTATATCCCTTCTCTGGATGAATGTTATATAGTTAAATATCTGATAGAATGCATGTGTTAATTCTAAATAAAAGTAATACTATGGATGAGAGATCGAATTGAATGTCATTGAACTTAAGAACTAACATAATGCGTCTAAACTAGTTCTGAATGGATTGTCTCTATTGTGTCTTATTGTTGAGTGAATGCTAATCTCTGTGTGATACTAGTTGAAAGAATTTGCCTTGTCAATCTTCTGGAAGTATGGTTCTATGAGTTAGATTAATGCTATAATGAGAAAAACTATAGGTGAAAAACCTCTCAACTAAATTGTATTTACAGCTTAAAAATTATATATGTACACAATGTAAATGAAACTGAATAATGTAGCCATGTATACACAGGCGTATTCTTACATCCCTATAGGTAAATGTATAGACATAAAAACATAGTAATTAATTGAGATTTTTATTTCATGTACATGCTAAATCGAAACAAGGAGAAACTCTATATACATAAGGAATAGAAAGAAAATATACATTAGTATCCTACTGAAAGGAAATATAGAGTCACAGTATTCACAAAATATCGAAGTAAGTTAACACAACATTGAAGACTCATATAGCGTAATATATATATATAAATGATACAAATATATATATACAAGTATGTCTGTATAACATTTTGACATTCTAGTTTCCTTTCACTTGAGATTCGATTTCCAAAGGAAAATGTAAACCATTCATATATATATATATAAGTTCAATTCCATATAGTGTGTGACTATAACTTCGGACTATACAAACAATAGATACTGAAATGCAATATAAGACAAAATTCTAACGAAGCCTTAGTAGAATTTTTCTGGAATACATAATGATAGAAAAATGAATAGCATGTTGTAATGTAGCTCTAATTTATCGAATCTACCATAAAAAATAAATTTCTTATGTATCATTATCCTCTTAAGTTTGTATGTAATTATTGTTAAAGGGGATGGTCTTCAGTTCTATCATAAACTCAGCAAGGTACCCATGTTTTCGCATGATTTCCACTCTACCCCAGTCGTATTACTTGGATGGGTAACATTATAAGGATAGGTTTCCCAACTCTAGAAGTTTGAAAAATCTTACCTCTATTCGCTTATATCTATATTCATAAACAAATAGTCTAGACCTAGGAACCATATTCCTAGTCTATCCTTAGTGCGATATTCTCTATGTTGCACACAGGACAAAGTAACCTGTTTTAGTTTAAAACTGTATGTCTTCTATAGAGTCATGAGGTAGGGTCCATATCTTTTAGTTGGACATAGGTGTTTCGAAAGATTCTTAGCAAACTGTGGGATGGTTGAGTTCTTCAACGGGTTTGGGTAACATAATTTAAAATGGAAAGACTTCAACTGAACCATATTCAACTGCATGATCCATCAACAATGTCTCATATGAACAAGAGGCTAACAGTGACGGGAACACTTGGAAAAATAAACGGACCCTAACTAGTCAAGTCACAGAGTAAATTCCTATTAACTTTCGTGATTTCTCGAGATGAGAGGGTAGGTCTGTCTGTTAGAGAAATTAATGCATCTTATATCTACCATTAATGTGTTCTTTCTTTCTGCGTCTCGAAGATGCCTCTTATCCTTCCCTCCAAATGGATTGTGCTAGTAACCCCAACACATGGCCATAACCACTACTGTACTCTCGACAATAAAATTAGTCATCAAAAAAGATGCTCTTAGGGTTGCAGATGTTTCCTTAGTCATTGTGAAACCCTCAAAATAGCTCTGCATGATGTTCCTCCACAGGAAAGGAATTTCCCAAGTGGAGGCCGCTACTCGGTGGAGAAGACCAGGTCACCGCCTCCTTTGGTAAGTCATTCCTTTGAACGCTATTGTAATATCAAGGATAAAAGGAAATTTTTCGGAAGGTTCATTATCGTGAGAACGACTTCTGTTCTGTACTCTGGTTATAATATTTTATTAAGCAGCCTTGGTTATTATTCCTCTATGAGCTAGGAATGTTCCTGGAAGAGGTTGTAAGACTGTTAGTCCCCTCTCCAGTTTCTCTAAATGGCTCAGCCTGCCCACCCGTGAATCTTGTATTTAGGGGTCTTTCCACTCACATAGTTCTCTTCGTGGGTAGTTACTACTATGTTTCGTTACTTTCATTGTCATTCTTCCTTTAATAAATCTCAGGGAGGCATGGTACCCTTGGGAATGGTCACCAAGAAACTAAGCGGTTTTTCTTAAGGGGTGGAAGGGTCCCCTGTTTGGTAGTATACTATATGACATTCTTATTTTATTTCACTGTAAGGATGAAGCCATTATTTTGTAGGTCTTCTAGACTCTCAGCTGGTTTCCACACAATTAATTACTTTATTTAGGTGTAAATCCTTCCGTTCCTATAGTGCCTTGAACAACTTACGGGGTTCTTACGACGTATAACATTTGTACTGAAACCTTGTTATCTATACGGTTGGAGATTAGTTCCTATCACTTGAATACCATAGAGTAATGGCCCTTTCATTTATTGTTTGGTTATAATTATTCGTTGTAGTTTGGTTCATGAATGTTTCAAACTTAACCCCTTTAATAAGGTCTATGTCCTGTACGAAATGTCTATGTTATTAGTTCAGTCTCCTCATAAGGCATACTTGAACAGTTTACAGGTTAAGGGTTTTTGCTACTGACTACTTCTTTGTAAGAGAGGACTTATTAAGATTTGGCACTAATGGTGGGATCCTTTTGAAGCGAGGGTACCAATCAAAGATACTTGGACCCCCTTCTCCTCATCCTGGGATGTTTATTCAAATGGAAAGTGACAAGGGTAGGATGTCAGACTTTAGGCGTAAGTTAAGTATCGTTCGGTCTCAACTATTTCCAATATTCATCGTTCTATTGAAATTTTTCATTTGTTTTAATTTGTATATTATACTAATTCTTTAATTTATAAAATTTGTAGGGATGTCGACCATGCCAGGATCTGGGATGCCGAATCTTACCTACCGCAAAAAAGGTATTTGGGTTCTATGCCTAGTGTCTCACAGACTTATTCTTCTGAGTACTAGAAATGAGAATCGACGCTCTGTAAATTTTTATTACTGAAGACATTTCATCTTGATTCTCGTTGTCTTCTAGATTTTGAGGATGTTTCTGATTGATATATTGATAACTTGTAGTTGGAGGAGGACACAATACTTGCGGGAATTAGATTTATATTAAGGGCCCTTTGAGATTTAATTCCCAAATCATTTTCTTGTGACAATGTAATTGAAAACAATATCAGGCATGGTTGGTTTAAAATCTGCTTAATAGTATTACGATTTCTTCATCATAATTAGAATGTTTACAATTGGAAAAGCTTATCTCACTCTATTTTATTATTTTGTGTCATTATGCTCAGAGGCTTTGTTATGGTCAATTAGGATTGTTACTTTTGTAATCTCCT
>ML796093.1:148322-164174 GCA_009831015.1 Picea engelmannii
ATATTAAAATATATATAAAAAAATATAAAAATATAAAAATAAAAGAATATAACATTAAACAAATATAAAATGTTCAAATATGGTAACAAATGTTCAATCTAGTAATAACAAATAACAAATGTTCAACAAATAAGAAATAATATAACATTAAACAAATAATATAACATCAAACAAAATATAAACGCTAGTATGCTAGTAATGGAGAATATAAAATTAAATAAAATTTGAATGAAATGAAATGGTCGCACGGGCTAAGTTGGCAGTGTGGACTCGCATGTAGCCCACGTGTCCTTCACCTTTATTTATGGGAAGCCCACTTCCTTAAACCCTAACTCTCCATTTTGCCTCCTCATTTGTTGTGGTCGCCTGTGTAGGGAGGCGTGAGGGAGCATGGCCGCCATGGCGAATACAGCGCGCAGGCCCCTCTGCGAGATTCTCCTCCATGAGATTCGATATGTGGTGCTTGGGGTATCTTATCAAGAACATTAATGAGGAGAACGAGGTTCAGCTTTCCATTTGTTTCGTTATTTATCCCTTCACCTTTAAGTGAACAAGTGCTGATTGTAGGTGCGTGAACAGGTGCGTGAATAGGTGCCTTTAAGTGAGCCCGATGCTGGGCTACCTCCTCATAGCTGGCTGTGTTTTTCCGTCACCAGACGTTTCGTCTGAGAATGGATGGGTCGATATTTTTGCGATAATTGCTATGTTTTTCGTTGTTATTCTCTTTATTTTCCGGTTGAAGTAGTTTTATGCATCTTTATATGTGAACATGGCCCTAATCAGAGTCATCAGCAGGTGCTAAACTATAGCATTATGTTTGTCGCTTGGGGCCAACAGAAAAGCCATGGCGATTGAATATAACATGAAGGTCCCGCTAGCTGCTTCATGCTATAAGTTTCACCAACAACAATTCTCTTGTATGTCTTTATTTTTGTTATCCTTTGTTTTTTTTTAGATCGGCTCTATTTTGCGAACGGAGTGTTTGTGTATATCAGGGCATACTGCCCCTTTGCATAGGGCCTAGATAGACGAATTCTATCATTCGATGGGAGGAAACTTTTTATCTATGGCTTTCTTCAAATTCAAGGCAGCAACATCTCTGCATTTTATTGTTTTTATGATTGGTCTAATGTTTGTGTTCGTATAAAATCTTAAATCCTAAAATTGCCTGGCTTGGTGTCTTTCTGTCGTTTTAGGGTTTATATTTTTCCGTCTTGTTTGCCTTGGATGCTTATCTTAACTTTTCATGAATCTCTTTTGGTTTTGCATCGCTGTAATTGCTGTTTCTTTGCTATATATTTCCAGGGTTCCATATCTTTTAATATTTATCATAGTCCGTATTTAGACAGAGATGAGAATTTTCTTCGTTTAGATTGCCAAATTTCATTCATCGTATGTAGCATCTCAGTTTGAAGGCTAGATTTGTAACTTCCAAGCATCACCATATCCTCTGTTTTTGAACTACAGTTACGGTCTCTGATGCATCATTCTTAAGCAAGTTGTTGTATTCTAAACCAGAAAGTTGCTTCTGCAATAGGGTCAACCTATGCTTAATGTTGCGAAGACCCTATAGAAGGTGTTGGCACTTCTCTTCAAGTGTAATTTCTCCACTTGTAGATCTTTCACTTTTTTCTGCCCAGAAAGGCAACTCTGCCTCTAATTTTATATTCGCTGCTTTTATAATACCATATGATTTTCTTGCAGCGTTCTGACATCATCTTCAAGCCCAACCAGTTTATCCAGTAATTCAGTCTCAAGATTGTTTTTTTCTTCTAGCCACTTGTAACGATCCTTGATTATAAATTATAATGGTTTTGCATTATATAGGAAACTGACAATAGACCTGCCATTTAATGTTTTCCTAGATCAATATATATTACATCTAGCCTAGATTCATCTTAGCCTGAGGTCTATCAGACACTAAGAGGGACATGGGATATCTCGAGGGGATGGAAAAACCTCACCAATCTGAATATTGGTGCGATAACACGAGTAGGAAAAATTCCGATGGACTTGACAGTAGAATATACAATTTAAAACTAATGTCATTTTGTGGGCTTTTGGCCTCACAAAAACCTATCAAGGTGCTTCAATATTTATTAAGGTGATTCGATCTTTTCCATGGATTCAGCAGGAAGAAGCTGAAAATTATTCAACATTGATAGAGGTTTCTACCATGAATTGTAGTTTTCTCTGGTACTTGTTGATATTGGAACAGACACAGAGTTGAACATATGTAACGTTAGTTAGATGTTTCTGGCATATATTCGAACTCTTTTTTTTTTCTGATACCAACTTTTATACTCTCTTTTATTTTTATTTTTTATTAAATTCTCTATGTTTTATGTGCAGGTTAAGCATGGGATTTACTAACTAACCTTTTATTTAGGCCTTTGGTTCCAGATTTTGAACCAGGGCTCTGATACCAAATGTAAAGACCGGTTTTTAAATTAACAGCTAGTAATTCTATCAAATGTACAGCAATTTCTACAAGCTTTATAAAGAAGAATAATTCCAAATTTACTCAGCACTTACGCATATAAAATTTATCAATGAATAACAAATCTAATTAAACAATGGATAAATTGGAATTAAATACCTTAACTCTGATGCTATTATCCGCAGCTTGCTGAACCTGATGTTGTTTCCTTCCAGATTCTTTGGAACACTACCCAAAACTGACCACCCTGCCGACTAGTTAGCTCCTAGCCCTAGGATATCGACGGATATCCTAGCCCTCCATGCCCAAAATCCCCAGCAAACCCCCAGTGCACTGTGTCAATTACAATCCCAAATTTCACTCTCCCTGCAATACTCACAGCTCCTAAAATCCTTTTTCCACTCCCGTAGAATGAATCCCCCTCTAAACTCCTTTCCCCCCCTTATTCCTCCTTCACCGCCTTCCTTCATTAACTCCCTACCTAACTGATTTATTACACCTTATCCTCCCATTGTTAATACCCTTATCCCTCCTTTATTACTTATCCTAATGTATCGAATACGTTATCCCTTGTGGGATACGTAACCTAATTTAATCTTATATCTTATTATCCACCATTACTTTAATACTTTATTAATTAATGAATTAATTAATAATTAAATCATTCATTAACCATCATGAACAACTATTTAATAATAATCTATTAGAAATGTTATTTTAAGACATAAATATAGTTTAGCTAATCTTTTAGGATTATATTATTAAATTAGTTATACTTAATAATCAAGGGTCATTACACATGGCTAGTTTCAACAGTAGTCTGATCATGCCTATGCTATCACTACCATGGCTATGAGCTAGAAGAGCTACAGCTCTAATAAACATCAAAAAAAGAAAGAGTTTTGAGCAATGTTAAACAAGAGAACCTATTAACTGGTGTCCTCGTGGTCATCCTTCTCATTGCCGCGTCTAACAGGGATGGCATAAATATGAGCGCAGGTGGGGCATTGTCTGCTTGGGGTGGCGCTAGAGTAGGCAGCGTACAACATGTCCAGGCATTGGTTTGTGCGAACAACTCTGAAGATTTGGTCGTGCACCATGCTACAGACCTCGAAAATCAGATTCAGGTGCTCCAGGTGAAAACGTAGTGGCTAGGGTAAATTTTTCTCATCGTCCTCCACCTAGTGTGCTTGCTACTCTCACTGCGGCTTCAATTCATCAGGAGCCTAGCAGATGTTCTCCTCGTTGCCTTCCAGCAACTCTTCCTCTACCAGGTAGGTGGCGAATTCTGCAATGGGAGTTTTGCTAGGACCGTGTGCAACTCGTGGGTGGGGAGGTAGTGAATCTGCTCCAAAACACGCCGAGGGGTTCCAATTGCCCAGAACCGTGAACATGAGACATTCATAAAATTTTTGGGGGAGTTCCTCCAAAAGAATCTCCTCAACATACATTCTGGGGGGTGAATCTACTTCTTTGGATGCCCTGGTTCTCTTTCGCTTGGCTAAAACCAAAGCTCATTCAAACTTCTTGTGCCTCTTCCGTTGTGAGTCGGATGCGTACCACCCTGCGCCTTTGCGAGGCCTTCCCCTTGATTGTGGCATGGTTAAAACAAGAACGAGAGACAGAACGCCCCCTGCGTTGTTGTTCTCGCTTGGCTCTGTAACCTTCCAATGCATCCCAAATCCAACAAGAAAGATGATAAGGGAGAAAATGGTGGTTGTAGCCATTAAGGTTGCAGTCTTAATGCTCTGGCTAGCCGGTCTGCTTGCACGAGTGAGAGACCTGATCAAAAGGTGGAGGCCAACTAAGTTGATTCCCCTCATAACTAGAAGGGATATGAAGGTGGTTGGCCTCCATTAATGGCCCCTGCTAGCGCTACTCCACATGCCCATCTTTCTCCACTTGGCACCCCATCCGGGGGTTGGAAATCCTTGATGGCGAGAGTTTGACATTGCTTTGATATGTCTGAAGCTTTAGAGTTGCGTGCTTCCCAGTATATCTGTTCGAGTTCCCTGGAAACTCCTTCATTTGTCAGGCAGACAGCCACTCTGTTTGCCCCTCTCTTTACATGAGAAGGGATTATGTTGAGGTTGGCCCTAAGGAGTCTTTTGAAGTCCTCGAGCATCCCAAAGAGTCGCCAGTTGTGAGAGATTTTCTGTGGGTTTTCCTCGTGGAAGATTTTAGTGATCAGCTGGATAACGATTTGTGAGTCCCCCTACAAGATGACCCTATGACTGTGTAGGACTACTACGATTCAAAGACCTTGCAGTAGGCCGATTAACTCCGCTGCATTGTTTGAGGTCTCCCCCAGATATCCTGATGCCAGGATTAGGATTTTCCCTTTGGAGTTCCTGATTACAGCTCCATAGTCGGCTGGTCTTGGGTTTCCTTTTGAAGCTCTGTCAAAGTTAATCTTTATGAAGCCTGTTGGAGGAGGGGTCCAGGTGGTTGGACTGATGTTTTGGCTCTTAGGTGCTCTTTTTACCAATTGGTCAATCAATATGATCTACCACCTTTGTAGAGTGCATTGTTCCTCCTGGTTACATTCGTTGTCCTTTCATTGCCAGTTCTTTCTTCTAACTATTTCCTTGATGAGCATGGCGATTTTTCCCCAACTGAATTCTGGTGTGGATTCCTTGGAGTGGAAGATACGTTTTTTTCTCTCCTTCCATATTTGCCAGAGAATAAACCCTGGGAGGAGTTGCCAGATGTAATTCAGTATGGGGTTGTTGTAAGTGATTTAGCCCCAGTTTTCAATAGTGTCTCTGATGCTACCTCTATTTTGGTTGGATCTACGCATTATTTGAGCTCCCTGGTCTCATATAGATTGGATGTAATGGAAGCCATTGAAAAGATGTTCTTTGGTCTCCTCTTGGTGTTGAAATAAGACGCAAATTGAGGGCCCAATGAAGCCTCTTCTCCTAAGATTATCCTAGGTTAGAATTCTGTTATGGACAATTAACCAGAGGAAGGTGGAAAGCTTTGGCCATAATGCCTTGTTCCAGATTTTGTTCCAAATATTTTCGTTTTCTTGATTTTGGTAATTGCCTTGTAAGTAGTAGGCTTCTTTGACTGAAAAATTACCAGTTGTGGAGTATCCCCATCTGAGGATATCTGGGCCTTCTCTATTGGGGATTTTCCTGTGTCTTGCATGGTGGTGCCATGCTAACAGATTTAAGTCATATGGGATTCTTAATTCTTGGTTGGAGGTTTTCCACTGTCGCCACTGTTGTCTTTGTTCGAGGGGTTTCCATAGATCTTTTACCTTGAGTGGAGTATCTTGATTAAGAGCATGTTGGAGGGGTCTCATCTCTCCCAGATCATTTAGAGTTTTAATTTGTTGCCATGAGTCTTGCCAAAACATTGCGCTTTCTCCATTTTGGATCTCCCAAAAGGCATGCTTCTGTATTAGGTCTCTGTTTTGCTAGGCTGTGTTCCTAATGTTTGAGCCCTGTATTCGGACATTGTGCCTGATCAGTTGGTCAGTTTGCATGGAGGGAGTGTATTTCTTCTTCCAGATTTGCGCCCATAGGGCATTTGGTGTTTTCATCCATCTCCACCACATCTTGGCTCCCATTATCTGGTTGAGCTTCCCCGGATCTTAGAGTCCAAGGCCACCCATGCTTTTTGGTGCGCATACCTTATTCCAGCCTACCAATGCCCATTTCTTATTGGGCTGTAGGCCTCACCAAAGGAAATTTCTCTGAAGGTTTCTTACAACTTTTATGATTTGCTTGGGAGCTGCTAGGGCAGTAAAGAGATAAGTGGTTAGGGTTTGTAGGACCGATTTAAGCAGGACCAATCTGGCTATGATATTTAGTGGTCTGAAGGTCCAGTTGGCCAGCCTGTTCGAGATGGAGAGGAGGAGGTTGTCCCAGGAGATGGATTTAGCTGGTGCTCCTATGAGAGGAATGCCTAGGTAATTGGATGGAAGGGAGCTCTTGGGGATGCCCAGGAGTTTGGAGATATGTGATTGAACCGCAGCTGGAGTGTTGAAAAAGAAGAGCTTGGATTTGTCTAGGTTTAGCGTCATGCCTGAGGCTTCTGTGAAATCAGAGAGGATGGATTTGAGCTTGTTGGCTTCGCGAGCAGTGGGGGAATTCATGAGAAGGGTGTCATCAACAAATTGACTGTGTGGGGGAGCTGGCTAGATGTTATGCAAGGGTAGGCCTTTGAGAGAGCCTTCTAGAACCGCTGATTTGATGTAGCGGCCCAAGCCTTCCGCCATGAGTACAAAAAGGAAGGGTGATAATGGGTCCCCTTGCCTAATACCTCTGGAGGGCAAGAAGGGTCAGGAAGGGACTCCGTTGACAAGGATAGAGAAGAAGGCCAAAGAGGCAAGGTTCAAAATCCAGTTTATCCAATTTTGGTCAAAAACAAAAGAATTGAAGGTGGCTCTAAGGTATTGCCAGCTGGCTTTATCAAAAGCTTTTGAGAGATCAAGTTTGATTAGCATACCTGGAGTTTTTGTTGACTTGAGAGAGTCAATTACCTCATGTGCTAAAATGACGTTGTCCATAATTTTTCTTCCTTCTACGTAGCCAACGTGTTCCTTGGAGATGACATAGAGCAAGATTGGCTTGAGGTGATTTGCGATCACCTTTGTAATGATTTTATAAAATACATTGCATAAGGCAATGGGCCTGAACTGTTTGGGATTTGTGACCCTTTCCTCCTTTGGAATGAGAGTGAGGAAGGTTGCGTTGAGAGCCTGGAGAACTTGGCCTGACATTCATGATTCCTCTATGACCTCCCAGACTTCCTTCCTTACTATGTCCCAGCAGTGATGGAAGAAGTCAGCGGTGAAGCCATCTGGGCCTAGAGATTTTCCTAGGGCCATAGCTTTTGCTGCTTGGTCCACTTCCTCCTGAGTGATTTTCCTCATGAGAGCTGCGTTCTATTCATGGGTTACTAGTGAAGGTATGTGACTAGTGACTCGAGTGATGGCTTCATTTCTATTCGCCTTGGTTTCCGTTAGGAGGTCCTAGTAGTACCTATTGAGATCCTCTTCGATTTGGGTGTGTTCTCTGATCAGGTTACCCTGTCCATTCTCCAGATGGGTTATTCTGTTGATGTGTCGTTGGTGGATCATGGTTCTATGGAAGAATTCTGTGTCCTTTTCCCCCTCTTTGAGCCATTGTACCTTGGATTTCTGCCTCCATAATATCTCCTCTTGTTTTCTTCTTTGCTCCAGCTACACTTGCAGTTCCTCCTCCTCTTTCATGAGCTCAGCAGTTCGAGTCCATGAGATGAAAGTTCTTTGTATCTCAACCAGCTTGTTCTCTGTGTCCTGAATGCTTTGGATTATATTGCCGAAAGTGTTTCTGTTTCAGTGCTTTAGCAATTGCTTGAAATTTTTGAGCCTTTGTTGGAATCTATACATATTTGTACCATGGTCTACTTCGTCTTGAGCCCACCAAGTTTTTGCAAGCTGTTGGAAATCTCGGTGTGTGAGCCAAACTTTCTCAAACCGGAATCGTTTAAAATTAGGTGTTGCCTCTATTGCCAGCTGGAGGGCTATTGGCCAGTGGTCAGATCCATCTTTGGGGAGAATAAGGATTTCCATGCAGAGGTCTCTTTCAATCAATTCCTCCACCACAAGAAAGCGATCCAATCAGAAGGCTATGTGTTGGTTTCCTAACCTACGGTTGGACCACGTGAAAGTGCCACTGTTGTTCTCTATATCTACTAACTTTAGATGCTCAAGAAGAGTTTTGAACTCACCACTATCTTGTTCGAGTCTTTTGCTCCCTCCTATTTTCTCCTCTAGCGACATGATCATGTTGAAGTCGCCTCTTATGATCCAGTTAGGTGTGGTTGTTGAAGGTTTTATACGAGCCAGCCATTCCATGAATTTGATTTTTTCCTGTTACCCTTGGGGTCCATAGACATTGGTGATGGTTCCCTCCTGATTCGAGCCTGTGACTTCAAAGTGAGTTGATAAAGTGCCTATAGTGGAAAAGGGTCCACTGAGAGTGGTGTTGCTTGGGTTCCATAGTATGGCCAGACCCCCTGAGGATTCTGAGGAGTCTATTTGAATGGAGTTGTAGCCTTTCCATATGCGTTGAAATATGGTTTCAGCCTCCATCCTTGTACATTTTTTTTCTTGTAACATTAGAATATCTCAGCTTTCAGCATTGATGCAGTCCTTGAGGGTCCTCTGTTTGGATCTACCATTGAGTCCTCTAATGTTCCAAGTGATGATATTCATCATTATGAGGGTGGGTGTGGGTGGAGGTATCCCTCCGAGAGCTTATGTATCTGACCTGAGTTGATCATGAGATTGTCAGCTTCTTTGATTAGTTGATGTACTGGTTTTCGTCCCCTTCTTTTGTTCTCGCGCGGTATTTTTTTTTAGCCTAAGCCTAATTTTGTGGCTATGCCTAAGCGTGATGTGGATCCTACTGTTGAATCTAGAAAGACCTTGTGTAACTTTTTGAGTTTCTCTTCAGGGAGGGCTTGCAGATCCTTCTGATTGAGAGCTTCCTCAAGTTTTTCAAGGTCAATACCTGCTAAGTCTTGGGCGTCCATCTACATTAGGGTGTATTCGTCTCAATATCCTTTTTTTGTCTGTGTCGATATCTTTATTTGGGCCGGATGAGGAAGGTGTAAGGTTCTATTCTTTTCCCTTTTGCAACCCTTTGTGTGGATCTTGGATTTCCTCATCCTCTGGTAGCTAGCTCTATATGTTGTATGTATTCTTGGTCAAGATCTTAGGTTTGGGGTTAGGTATTTTCCTTCTAGGAGGATTTTTCTTCCTGGTCTAGACCATGGTGAAACCATATTTTTGGAGGTTTTCATTGGCTTTGGAAGATTGCTTATTTAGTGGGCAGTCCCTGAATAGGTGGCAATGTTCATGGCATTTTCTACACCTGAAAGGGATGTGTTCATAGTCAAGGGGTTGTGACCAATCTTCATCTTGATAGTCCAGCATTACTGCCCCTGGTAAAGCCTTAGATATGTTCATATAAACACATATTCGGGCATATGAGGTGTATTTCCGCTGCCTTGTGGCTTTTGAGGCTTTGACATATTAACCAATTGTATTACCTATTCCCATGAGAATCTCCTCCAACCAGAAATCTTGCGGAAGGGAATAGAGGCGGATCCAAACATGTGCCATTGTGAAGTCCTCCTTGTCTGGGCTGAAGCGCTCTGTCCAGAATCTTAGTAATAGCCCTACCGAGTTGTAGAAATATGGGCCATTCTCAAAGATGTGATCTCTATCTTCTGGGTTATATAATATTATTGTGAAGAAGCCTTTGGAGCTAAGATGAACTTCATAGTCACCCTTAGGGTTCCACCAATGTTTGATCCATTTGTTCAGATCCCTTTTAGATTGCCAGAGTCCCAAAATTTTTCCAATGAGGGCATGTTCTTGCATAAACTGGGTGTGTTCCCCCACCGTTGTTGAGCTTATAATGTATCTTGGGGATTTTTCCATTTGCGGGATGCATTTTTCGGACTCCCATCCATGAGGTTCTTTTGGATGGGATGTGCTAGCCTCTGTCTCCATTTCCTTGCTGAATCCCTGTTCTATGGCGAGGATTTGTTCACGTATCTGTTGTGGCGGCTCAAACGATGGTCGTTTTTCCCTTGTTCCTGATCTATCATTGGTCGTGATGTTGCTATACGAGGGGGGTTTCCCCCCTTTTTCGGCGTTCATACTAATGGGTCAGAGCTGGTATCTTACTACGTTGGATCTGTGTTGGTGTGTTGTTGCGGCGGATCCTGATTCAGTCATGCAGTGGCTTGCATATGCGTAGAGCTAGGGTTTCCTCCCTCATAAAAATCATCGTTTCTAAATACTTGTGATCTTTAATTCGAATATTATACTAATTCTTTAAATGATAAAATTTGTAGGGATGTTGACCATGCCAGGCTCTAGGATGTTGAATCTTACCTACCGCAAAAAAGGTACTTGGGTTCTATGCCCAGTGTCTTGCATACTTAATCTTCTGAGTACTATAAATGAGAATCGATGCTCTGTAAATTTTTGTTACTGAAGATGTTTCATCTTGATTCTCGATTTCTTCCAAATTTTAAGGATGTTTTCGATTGATATATTGATAACTTGTAGTTGGAGGAGGACACCATACTTGCGGGAATTAGATTTATATTAAGATCCGTTTGAGATTTAATTACCAAATTCTTTTCTTGTGACAATGTAATTGAAAACAATATCAGGCATGGCTGATTTAAAATCTTCTTAATGATATTACAATTCCTTCATCATAATTAGAATGTTTATAATTATTTTGTGTCATTATGCTCAGAGGCTTTGTTATGATCAATTAGGATTGTTACATCTATAAACTCCTATTTATTCCCAGAATATATATATATATATATATATATATATATATATATATATATATAGATATATATATGGATTAAATATCTATTTGTCTTCCAATTGTATGTGAACATTGTTGGGATTAAGCTCTAAAAGGAAAAAGTTGTAGACATATCGACGGGAAATCACTTACAACTTTTGTACTTGTAATTCTATCCATTTCCACTATAATACTTAGGCATATATAGGTAAAATAAATATTGATTGTGATTTATGTCGTACCTAGTTTTTTATTTGTTTTGGGCTACTAGGTACTTAATATAAAACCCTAATCATTATCATCACTTGGTGAATAAGTTCTTACCGAAGTATAAATACCCTATGCAAATTTCTTAGGTTCAAGTCCATTTACAAGTAGATAATTTTGTACACTGGAGTTTTGATATACTGGTAATTACCCTACAACTGTCTCTGTAAGAATAATCTAGTTTAAAAAGGGAATTATACAAGAAGTCAACCATGTAATTTCCTTTCGATTATCATAACAATTAAAAGACAGACTTTAATATTCATTCGGGATTAACTCAAACGTAAAAATGTAACTCAACATTACCTCGTAAAGAATTATATCAGTTTCCTTTTATACTTCATACATTGAACAGATTTCTCCCAGGTTATGGTATTCATACCGAATTAAAAGAGGGCATTACTACTGTACCCAATTAACTCAAAGAGATGGAACATAATTTCAATTCAGATTTAACAAGTTCATTACATTAGATATACGATCATTCAAAACAAAGAAGGAAGAGATTGCATATCTGAACCAGTTCGCGGGAAGACAAAGGGAACAACCACATTCCTCCCAACCTTAGAACTGGGCAGCCAAATCACTTGCCTGGTTCACCCCCTAGCCTCACCATGAATCCATGAGGGAGAACTTGAAATATCCTCTTCAATAGTGTTTCTTCTTTCTATAAACCTCTCCTTGCCTCACACTCAAAATTCAATGTTCATAACAACAAGTGTCCAACAGTCCTCCCCCCACCCCTAGCATACTAGGCAGTGTCTTGCCTCCTCACATATGCTATTTATCCATAAAATATTTGTGCCTAGGTCTTTTTTTTCTCCCTCCCTTGGGAATTTTGGCAGATTTCTAAATCCCTAATTTTAAAGGGCTGCCAATGGCCAAATCCTTGATTTTCCACTTGTGAAAATCATCCCAGAGTTAGTTCCAACATGTTTCCCATTCATGGAGTCATGGTAAGCTAAATTTAACATGGTTGTTCCATTTGGCCTCTTCCAATAAATAAAAGAATATTCTTTTTACATACAAGTGTCATAGTCAAATAGTTAGTTGGGTTAGATCAGGACTCTGCCCAACAGTCATAATAATTAATTACAATTTATGAAATTCGAAATTTGGAATTACCATAAATGGCAAAAATTTTCCAAATTCGAATTTACTAAAAACGAAAAAAATTTCTAGCAAATTTTAAATTTCAAAAAATACTTTATTTTTTGGGATGTCACATCCTTTCTCCCTTCAATAAAACACTGTCCTCGGTGTTCATTCATTTCTTGGGACATGATTGGATGATATTTCTACAAATCTCCCTCCAACTCCCAAGTGGCCTCCTTAGGACTAAAGTTCTTCCATTGCACCTTTACCTGAGCGACGACTCTATTTTGAAGTGCTATTTCTCTCTAATCCAGAATACGCAGGGGTTCCACCTAGAACTCGCCTTCTAGTTCCACTTGCACCAAGTTCCAATCAATCATACGAGTAGGGTCATGAACATATTTTTTCAATAAAGAAACATGAAATACATTATGATTTTTAGATTAGTTGGAAGTGCAAGTTGGTATGCCATGGGTCCAATTCGAGCTAGTATCTTGAAGGGCCCACAAAACCTGGTTGCAAGCTTGACACCAAAATACAAATTCTTATGCACTTCATCAAGAACCGTTATCTTTAACTCTATTGAATCGGGTATGTAAAGTTTGTGTTTAAAACGTAGTAACCCATTTTATCGATACTCGATTCTCGTTCGTGTGAGTTTGTTGTAGTGTCATGTAATTCTGCCACTGAATTTGTGTAATTTTTGTCATTAATACAGGTTATCCTTATTCTCTATTCTAGATCGCTTTCTACCCTGCTAACGTTTATCTCAAATATCTCGTGGAGTCTTCTACTTAAAGCATCTGCTACCTTATTCTCATTACCTTTGATATGTCTTACCTCAAAGTTGAATTTGATCAAAAAGGCTAGCCACATTTGTTGCCTTGCATTAAGATCCAGTTGGTTAAACATGCATTTCACCCTGCTTTTATCTATCAACAATAGAAAATTTATGCCCATTATGTAGTTTCGCCACATTTTTAAGGTGTGTATTACTGCCGCCAAATCTAAATCATGAGTGACGTAGTTTCGCTCATGTTAGGACACCACCTAAATGTGTCCTAATCTTTTTGCTGCATTCCAATAAGTTGTTGGCTAGTATCCATTCTTCTGTTGATTCATTCGATCTTGTTTCTTATCCTTCCAGGATTTGGGAAAATTTGTCCGTCATTTATATTGGTTGTGTAATGATCCCAAGAAAAATTCTTTCTTGGAATCACTAACTACTACTAATTTATTGAGTTATTAAGTGCATACAAGATTCATCAACACATGGAGATCACAATATATTCAAGATGTAGAAGCACAAGCAAAGTTCTGACCTTTTTATTATGAGCAATGTAAGATCAATACAATAGATCGTCGATCTAGCATAAACCTATGATGGTCGTACAAGTAATAGATATGAGCTGCTACAAAATGCTCCCGACAATACAAAATAAGCCTCCAAAGGCTGGATATACAATGAAGACTGAATCAGATCTGAGCCATACTAATGCTCAACCTCCAAGCTGGAAAGTGCCATGTCCTGCTAGAATGTCGAAGCCCTCAATAATTTCTCCCTGCTACCAAAAGTGTCCAATCATTCCGAGAAATATGCCAAATGATAGATCGGGCAACTGTAAGGACAAACCAGATATCCAAATTCCAAAATCCACTCTCAAACCCAGTAGATCTGAATTCCTCCACTGAATGGTGCACCCCACTGGATGACTAAAACCTTAGTTGGTTTGGCCCTGATGAAGGAGGCCTCCAAATGCTCTTAAACTCTCCAAGAATATAGATCGGGCTATGGGAATCTTGTGGGAGAAGTTTCGGAATCAGAACTCAAGTAGATCTCCCTAGATCTGAGTTTTACTGAATCACAGTACATCCCCTATGGCTCCAAGACATCCCAATCTGCAGACAAATGTAGAATGATGATAACCCTCGAGAAAATCCCTCAAACTGATGGTCCTTCCCCTACAAACAAAACCCAACTGTCGAAATGGCCCTAGGCCCTCAGGATAAGCTGGATCGAACCTCCCTCTAGATGATGGTGTGCCCTTGCCGGAAACACAAGAACAGTACGACCTGCTACCTTCTGAAGCGCTAGATGGAGATGGGTTGAGACTAGAATGGTGTGGAGGAGTCTTTAATCCTTGAGACAAAGATGTGGAACAAGGTGAGTGGATATTTCATCACTGAGTTTCTCACAAGGGTTTGTACAACAAAACCCCCAAACTAAATGCTCAAGAGCAATAGCAAATGCTAATCCAAAACCAGAATGAGTAATAGGTGTGCCCCAGCGTCTTACTTATACTTTTCCTTCTCATTATCTGTTGAGTTAGGTTAACTCCCAGGGTTAATCTTCTATTCTTTTGTTGAGTTATCTTTTACTCCTTTATCCTTTTCCTTTCTTAAGTCAACTTAAAAATATACCTTTTAACTTCTTGACTTTTCCCCCCCTCAGTGTGAGACTATGACCTAGTGGGGGTGCCCAGGCCACTGAGTCTCCTCATCACCTCTCTAAGAGGTGGGAGACATTACAATCTCCCCTTCTTGAAATTGCTTGTCCTCAAGCAATTTCAAACCTGCTTCTCTAACCATGTGCTACTGCTCCCAAGTGGCATACTCAATGGCTAAATCCCTCCACCTGATCAGATACTCCTTGATGCTTCGGTTTCAAAGCCTCTTTTCTTTGACTTTTAACACCTCCTATGGAATCAAAACAAGCTGTCCCTCCTCATCCATGGGATTTAATGCCTCAATAGGCCTGACGTGTTGATCGAGGGATTTCTTAAGGCACGAGACATGGAAAACATTGTGAATTTTGCTACCCTGTGGAAGCTCCAACTCATAAGCTACTGCCCCTATCCTCTTGTTGACTCTATAAGGTCCAAATAAATGTGGTTGCAGTTTCTCCACTCCGCTTCTTTTAATGGAGGCCTGCTTGTATGGTTGCAACCTCAAATAGACTAAATCGCCAACCTCAAAGGTACGACCAACTCTGTGCTTGTCTGCTTGGACCTTTTGATGGTTTTGTGCCCTCTATAAATGATCCTTTAATTCCTTGAGAATGTCTTGGTTCTGTTGTATGCAATCCTGTACCATGGGAGCCCTGCTGTCACCAAATGCAATATCCACAAATGATAAAGGATCATAGCTATATAAAGCTCTGAAGGGTGACATGCCAATGGACATATTTTGGGTGGTGTTGTAGCAATATTCTCCCAAATGTAACCATCTGACCCATGCTTTATGTTGTCCTACTATGTAGTTTCTGAGGTAACCTTCCACCCATTTATTGACTATCTTAGTCTAACCATCCATTTGAGCGTGATAGCTAGTACTAGGAGTCAATGTTGTACCCACTAATCTGAACAACTCCTACCAAAACGTACTCATGAATCTGTTGTCCCTATCACTGATGATGGTTTTGGGTAGGCCGTGTAGTATGAACACCTCTCTAAAAAATAATTCGGCCACCTGTGCTGCACTAAAGTCTGTGGCTATGGGAAAAAAGTGTGCAAACTTCGTCAACCTATCTACAACCATGAAAATGCAATCTTTCCCCTATGATCTGGGCAACCCGGTGATGAAATCCATGGATATACTTTCGCACTTGTGCTCTGGAATAGGTAGGGGTTGCAACAGTCCTGCAGGGTGCGTGTGCTCATCCTTGTTTTCTTGGCATGTAGTGCATTCTTTGACATGCTTCGTCACATCTTCCTT
>ML796093.1:166982-183431 GCA_009831015.1 Picea engelmannii
CCAGATCCCTCGTCTTCCAAATGGCTTCCTGTAGGCTGGTAGGCTTGAAGGCCTTAACCCAACCCTTCAAGGGTTCCATCAATCCTTCTGTAAAGAGCATCATGAGCCTGGTTGGGGACATATCTTGCACCATCAATGCCAACATCTGGAAATCATCAATGTATGCGTCAGTTGTACCTGTTTTCTTGAGTTGGGTGAGCTCCTGAAAATGTAACTCAGGATCTCCTAGATCAAATCTATCAATGAGCCTCTGAGTGAATTTTGTATAGGATACAATCTGGTTGTGGCCAAGTGTGGTGAGCCCATGGTACCACCAGTCATGGGCCTTTCCATCCAAGTACATAGTGGCAAACTTGATGGCCTCCATCTCTCTCATGTGGTTAAGCTGCAGGTAAGTATCCAACTTCTGCACCCATGCTTGTGCTGTCATCTTAGCCATACCATCAAAGTATAGAATCTCTATCTTCCTTTCCCTTTTCTCAAACTCAAAGCTTCCCCTATGGTTCATCCTAGGCTGGTTTCTAAACCTGAGTTGACGATACTGGTCTAGGGACATCTGTCTTTGAACTTTCATATCCAAACTGTAGTATTCCCTGGTACTCCTGGCTAATTGTTCCACAAAATCGTCAACCTATTCATGCTGCCCTTGCTCACCTGTAAATGTGGGCATGTATGGTCTGGGGTTAGATCTGCTACCTGAGTGTTGGCGTAGTGTTTCATCCGTAAACACTGGAACGTATGGCCTATGATTGGTCCTGCTACCCATCTACCCATGGAACGTGCCACCTCCAAGACTTCCTTCGGATCCCGGTGCTTTCTCTGGGGTATATCTAACTTCCTCATGGGTTCCACTAGACCCTCTAGCCTCCTTATTCCCATATGTATTAGGATCTTTGCCTCGATGGGTTACTTGCATCAGAAGGTCAGTTATCCTAGTTTGGTTCTCGTTCATTTTCTGTATATTCTCATCAACTTTCTTCAAGGTTTCATAGATTTCGGCCTGTCCCCTTCTGTTGGTTTTCTGATACTCATCCAACTGCAAGACCAATGTGCTTTCTGTGTGGTTCATCTTTTTCTGTAACTTACCAAATTCTGCTACTAAGAGAGCCAAGCCTTGAGGCTCATGGTCATCTCCCGACCCTTCCATTTCTGCCTCTGTTTCACTGTTGTTTTTCTTCCTCCAACCCATAACAATTCCCCTGTACATATTCATGCACCGATCTCTCCATAGGTTTGGAGGATCGAGGCTCTGATAGCACTGTAATGATCCCAAGCCAAATTCTTTCTTGGAATCACTAACTACTGCTAATTTATTGAGTTATTAAGTGAATACAAGATTCATCAACACATGGAGATCACAATATATTCAAGATGTAGAAGCACAGGCAAAGATCTGACCTTTTTATTATGAGCAATGTAATATCAATACAATAGATGGTTGATCTGGCATAAACCTCAGATGGTCGTACAAGCAATAGATATGAGCTGCTACAAAATGCTCACGAAAATACAAAATAAGCCTCCAAAGGTTGGATATACAATGAATACTGAATCAAGCAGATCTGAGCCGTACTAATGCTCAACCTCCAAGCTGGAAAGTGCCATGTCCTGCTAGAATGTTGAATCCCTCAATAATTCTGCCCTGCTACCAAAAGTGTCCAATCATCCTGAGAAATATGCCAAATGATAGATCGGGCAACTGTAAGGACAACCCAGATGTCCAAATTCCCAAATCCACTCTGAAACCCCATAGATCTAAATTCCTCCACTGAATGGTGCACCCCACTGGATGACTGAAACCCTAGCTGGTTCGTCCCTGATGAAGGAGGCCTCCAAATGTTCTGAAACTCTCCAATAATATAGATCGGGCTATGAGAATCCCGTGGGAGAAGTTTCAGACTCAGATCTCAAGCAGATCTCCCTAGATCTAAGTTTTACTGAATCACAGGACATCCCCTATGGCTCCAAGACATCCCAATATGCAAACAAATGTACAATGATGATAACCCTCCAGAAAATCCCTCAAACTGATGGTCCTCCCCTGCAAACAAAACCCAACTGTCGGAATGGCCCCAGGCCCTGAGGATAAGCTGGATCGAACCTCCCTCTAAATGATGGTGTGCCCTTGCTAGAAACACAAGAATAGTACGGCCTGCTACCTTCTGAAGCACTAGATGGAGATGGGCTGAGACTAGAATGGTGTGAAGGAGTCTTTCATCCCCGAGACCAAGATCTAGAACAAGGTGAGTGGATATTTCACAACTGAGTTGCTCACAAGGGTTTGTACAGCAAAACCCCCAAACTAAATGCTCAAGAGCAATAGCAAATGCTAATCCAAAACCAGAATGAGTAATAGGTGTGCCCCGGCCTCTTACTTATACTTTTCCTTCTCATTCTCTATTGAGTTAGGTTAACTCCCAGGGTTAATCTTCTATTCTTCTGTTGAGTTATCTTTTACTCCTTTATCCTTTTCCTTTCTTAAGTCAACTTAAAAATATAACTTTTAACTTCTTGACTTTTCCTTCCCTCAGTGTGAGACTATGACCTAGTGGGGGTGCCCAGGCAATTGAGTCTCCTCATCACCTCTCTAAGAGGTGGGGGACATTACAGGTTGTAGCACGTTCATTCTTTCCTGAATACTTTACTCAAGGATTTGGGGTTGTCAAACTCAATTCTGTCCCTGTAGGACTGTGGTAAATAGCTTAAGAATCGATGGATTTTCACCTTATCCTCCCGGATGTAATGTAAAAACCTTAGTAATTCCAGGAATTTGTTTATAAGGTCCTCCATTGTCATCTTTCCCTATCTTAACTCGTAAAATTATTTCGTTTTCCTTTCATAGTAGCTTTCAGATAGGTACTGTTTTTTGAAATATTTCTTAAAGTCAGACCATTCCATCTATTTTTCTTTTAATCCCTTTGCCAATTTCAGATCTTGCCACCAGATGTTGGCCTTTCCTTTCAGGTTGTAAATGATCAATCTAACTTTGATATTACTGGAATAGTTGTATATTTGGAAAAAATTTTTTATATATAATAACCATGCCTCAACTTCCTCATCTATTCTAGATTCCCCATAAAATGTAGCATGTTTAATCTTCTTGAATTCCCCTTCAAGGTGATCTACTTGTTTACTTTTTCTGCCTAGTTTTTCTTTATCTTCAGCTGAAGGGGTACCCTCAGATGAGTTGTCCTCTTTTTCTTCTTTAGGACCGGAGTTCTTGGAGGCCCTCTTATTGACCTCTTCTTCATGATTATCATTCTTTGGGATTTTCTTGGTTACTATGCTGCGCAACATGACTTCATTTATCTCTTGTTGTTCCTGTTGTGCTTTCTTCAGTTTCTCATTGTCTGCTTTGAAAACCTACAGTTCAACAGTAAGATTCCTCATTGTTTACAGTATTTCCATAGGTGAGATTCCACCACTAGTTTGTCTTGGATCTTCAGGAGGTCCTTGCTCTATATTTCCTTCCATTCCAATTTCATCATCATCCTAAGCTGCGATAATTCACACAAAATTGAAAGGTTTTTCTGTTTGTAACAAAAACATTTATTAGTTTTTCTTAAATCGAAATATATATAAAGAAAATAAAGTGGCCCTGTTCAGGTCCAGGTTACAAGAGTCTTTCCTTTCATAAACAATATAGTTATAGTCTAATTTAAACAATTTAAGTATAAGAAGGGGGTCAGTATGGCGTTAAGACTCGATTAAAATAAATAAAATAGACATTGTATTATTCAGATAGACAGGGGGAAAGGCCATGTAGCTCCACTTCAAATTTTTTATTGCATATATCATCCATACCATAAAACCAAGAGAACATCCAAGCCTTATGTGGCTATTGTGTATTAAATCTAACAGTGGAATACATTACCACAAATTGGGAATTTCTCTTTATCTAGCCACTACAGTAAGTCCAACGAATCTATACTTAATATCATTAAATCTAGGTTTAAAAACATGGCCTTCACTATTTGAACTCCTGAAGAGTTTACAAAGCGAACTCGAATACCTTTCATGGGGAATTTGTCCAAAATTTGGACTGTTCCATTACACCAACCTTTAAAAAGGAAAACACGGGAGCTTCCATTAGTTCCTACCTAATATAAATAAGAATTTGTAGCAGAGATCCAGAATTTGATTACCAACCTAATCAATTTAAATAGCATGCAGTTATAGGTTATACTTAACTTAGGACTGTAGAGCAGTCCGAACCTCCTCTGCGCATGTTTGAATATGTCGTCCATGATCACAGAAGGGGTGGAAGAGGCAAGGTCCACCTGACAAGTACCCTCGTAGCAAAGGGGCCCATCATTACTGATTAGTACCATTCACATAATCATTGGTTTATGAACTGAAATTCAATAGTGCTAACAGTTAAAAAATAAATTTTGTAAAACATACTGTGCGAATACGCCAAGGGAACAATGTCAAACAATTACACACATAACAAGAGCTATACGATAATATTGAGTTTAAACACTTTCTGAACCGATTTTGTTTATTGCAGAGTCCAATTATAAATCAATGTTAAGTGCAGAGATAATCTACTCTTAAATTCAAATGGAGTAACTTACACACAGGGCTCGTAATGACAGAGGAAAACCTAATTATTACAAGAATCTCCACAAACTCAAACGTCTATGTCGTGAGTATTCTGGGGTAGAGGATTTTTCGAAACACAGAGAATTACATTTCCCTTAAAGTACCAGACAAGAAGGCAATAACCTTAAGGAGTCATTATCTGTGTGAGTAACAGTTAAGGGTTTATTTACGACTACAAAAGGAAGGATTCACTCTCTATAAAGAAGAAGAAAGAACTTGCAACGTGTTTTCCTATACTCAGTGAAAATAAATTAATGCCAGAATAAGACTACGTGTAGTCTCACAAAAAGTTTAATATCAAATCTCTACATATACCAACAAAGAGACTGTAACAAATAATGACAATCAGGACATGAAACCCTAGGATTGATTTTACCCATAAAACATTGCAGGTGTAAATTCCCTAAGTCAGGACAAGGAATTCATACGCCGAGACCTATCAAGAAGTTAGAGAATAAATCTACAATAAGCATATGTTTATTCAGAATTGGGAAGAAGTCCAGGAAAGATACAAAGAATAACAATAATGGGAGATTTAATTAAGAACAAGTAAGATTGACATGAGGGTTATCCCACTGTGATAATGAACAAAACCTCATTTAATAACCAAAACACAGTGTTAACGAAATCTTACTAAGGAGGGCGAATGGCTATGTCATTCCACCGAGTAACGTTTTCCCCAAATCGACAACATGCTTGAGTGAGAAAATAATACGCAGAGCCTCTCGAAAGGCTCCACAATGAAAACAATAAACACATTAAAATCCTAAGAGGAACCTTAACTACTCAGTTTAAATGATGAAGGTACGAAAGGCGGTTTAGCCATGTGATGAGGGAAAAGTTGGCATGACTGGAATGGACAAAGAGACAGGTGAGAGCAACGTAACTCACACACACAATATTGCCATTAAACATTAGATGTAGAGTCTTAACTCCCTTCTGACAGTAGACCACTCTTTCACATCAAGAAATTCATGAAGCAAATGAATCCCTCCATGACTCAACGAGTTGGAACTCGTACACTTCAACAACATTGCTACATTTAGCTTATAATTCGAGAGAAGTTTCGTTGGAACATCATTTAGTTAAGTCGAAGTTAACACAATATCTAGTTACTCAAACTCTGCTAAGTAAAGGGATTGGAATATCACTAATCATGGATAATTGTAAAGGAACCCATCTATGATTGGTACTATGTATATTGATGCTAAGCAGATATCACTAAGCCACTTCTTTTCAACTGCGGGGTATAGATCCATCCCCAAAGCTATATATATATATATATGGTAAGTAAATATTTGTTTTCAAAGGAAAAATTAAATAGTATTGCGCGCAAAACATAGGAATCTCTTGTTTAAAGAGAGACTAGGACTATAAGTCATAAGTCTCATCTACTATATATATATATGTATGTATATAGGTGAGTAGGTTGGAGACTAAAGGGGAATTACTAGAACCCTTGGTGAATTAGCGATATAAGTTTCTATCTAATGTAAGATATACAGGTAAGGAAATGGCATCATGTGGTAGGATGAACTTAAGTTACGTCACAGAAAATTATAACAGGAATGAATATTTCTTACCTTTATCAACAAACATATAAAATGAAATTGGAGATTAATGGCTAATAGATTTTATTTTTTTTATGGCAAATTTGAGGTACATTACATATGGTATCAGGGAAAAGGTTACATCACTTGGACCTTAAACAGGTCCAAATTAATTACTTAGCACATATTTTTGTTTATGTAAAAAAAACTAACAAACCATTACTGTTACAAACAGAAAACCCTTTTCTATTTTGTGTTAATCATGGCAGCCTAGGATGACACAAAAATCAAACTTGAGGGGAATCCTAAAAAAAGACCTCCTGAAGATCTGAGACAAAATAGTGATGGGATCTCACCCACTCAAGTTGTGGAAATGATGAGGAATCTCATCGTTGAGCTGAAAGTTTTCAAAGTAGACAATGAGAAACTGAAGAAGGCATAGTAGGAGCAACAACAAATAAATGAAGTCTTGTTGCGTAGTATAGTGACAAAGAAAATCCCAAAGGATGAGAACCATGAAGAGTAGGTCAGTAAAAGGGCCTCCAATAACTTTGATCCTGAAACAGAAAAAGGGGACAGTTCATCTGAAGGTACACCTTCATCTGAAGATAAAACAAAACCAGACAAAAAAAGGAAACATGTAGATCACCTTGAGGGAGAATTTAAGAAAATCAAACCCAATACATTTGATGGGGAATATAGAACAGGGGAGGAAGTTGAGGCATGGTTATTAGACATCAAGAAGTATTTCCAGATCTACAACTATTTCAACAATATGAAGGTCAAAATGGCTATTTATAACCTGAAAGGAAAAGCCAGCATTTGGTGGCAAGATTTGAAATTGGCCAAGGGCCTAAAAGAGAAATAGATGGAATGGTCAAACTTTAAGAAATATTTTAAGAACTAGTACTTGTATTAAAGCTACTATGAAAGAAAAACCAAATAATTTTATGAGCTATGACTTGGTCAAATTACTATGGAGGATATGATAAACAAATTCCTGGAATTACGAAGGTTCGTACCTTATATTCGGGAGGACAAAGTAAAAATATGGTGGCTCCTAAGTTGTTTACCACAGTCCTACAAGGACAAAATCGAGTTTGATAACCCCAAGTCCTTGAGTGAAGTATTCAGGAAAGATTGAATGTGTTATGACTAATACAAACAATGGACATAATTTCCCAAATCTTGGAAGGACAAGAAACAAGATCGAATGAACCAACGAAAGAAGGGATACTAGAAAACTCCTTATTGGAATGCAACAAAAAGATTTGCAAGGAAATATTTTCACTCCAACAATCCAAATATGCAAGAAGGCGGTAAACCGATAAATCTGGGAACAAAGAAGTTTGGGGACAACCCCCGCGAACCATTAAAATGTTGGGAATGTGGAGAACCTCATCTAAGGAGGAACTGTTCACGTTTAAATTCAACAGCTAGAAATGTTGTTCACAATTTTCAAGAAGCCTCGACGGTGGGAGATGTGGGTAGAAGCTTGCATCGGATAAATGAAACTGTGGATGGTCGACAAGCTAACCACTAGTCCTCTATGGTGGAAATTGAAGGTAAAATCAATAACACTCAAATTTCTATTTTAATTGATCCTAGAGCTACGTTAAGTTATATCACTCCTCGTATAGTAGAGTAAAAAAAACTTAATAAAATGAGACATGCAAAATCATGGCTAGTATAACTAGAAACAAGAACTAAAAGGAAAGTGGTTGACTTTATTTCTGATTATGAGTTCAGTTTATGTGGTCAAAACATAAGGACAAATCTGAACATTTTACCACTAGGATCTTATGATGTAATTATCGAAATGGATTGGTTAGGAAGGCATAAAGTAGTACTAGATTGTTATGAAAAGACACTTAAGTATAAAGACGAAAATGACACCACTAGGACAATTCAAGGTATACAAAAACTAGTATCAGTTAGACAAGTTTCAACAATGAAATTCAAGAAATGCATGAGAAAGGGTTGTCAAGTTTACGCCATCCAAGTAACAAACCTATTAGAAAAATAAGATAAACCCACCTTGGAGGACTTCGTTGTTCTACATGATTTAAGAGAAATGTTTGTTGATGAAATACATGAATTACCCCCTAGAAGGGGGATATACTTTTCTATCGACGTACTACCTGGTTCAACCCCTATCTCTAAATCTCCTTACCGAATCAGTTTGTCGGAATTGACAGAACTAAAAATTCAACTACAAGAATTATTGGACAAAGAGTATATCAGAACGAGTGTTTCACCACTGGGAGCACCAATCCTCTTTGTAAAAAACAAAGATGAAAATCTAAGACTATGTATCGATTATAGACAATTAAACAAAATGAGTATTAAGAACAAGTACCCCTTACCTAGGATAAATGATTTGTTCGATCAAGTAGGTGAGGCAAAGATATTTTGGAAGTTAGATTTACAATCTGGTTATCACCAAGTTAGGATAAAAGATGAGGACATAAGGAAAATAACTTTTCAAACAAGATATGGACATTACAAATTTGTAGTTATACCTTTTAGACTCACTAACGCGCCAACCACGTTTATCTGTATAATGAATAGTATTTTCAGTCAGTACTTAGACAAGTTCATATTGGTATTTATTCACAATAGTCTGGTCTACTCTAAAATAGAAGAAGAACATGAAAACACTTACGAACAGTTCCGCAAACTTTGAGGAAGTACAAACTGGATGCTAAATTCGATAAGTGTGATTTTTATCAAAAGAAAATATAGTACCTAGAACATGTAATATCTTTATTAGGCATTGCATTCGACCCGGAGAAAATAAAAACCATCATGGAATGGTTGATACCTAAGGATGTAGAGGATATCTGATCATTCATGGGAATCACAGGATATTACCGTAGATTTATAGAGGGATTTTCCAAAATTCATTACCCTATCACATCGTTACAAAAGAAGGGGACCAAGTTGAACTGCTCACATAAGTGTCAAGGCAGTTTTAATAAGTTAAAGGAATTGTTAACAACCACACCCATTTTAAAGGTCGTGCATCTAGACAAAGACTTTACCGTCTATGTAGATGCAAGTAAAGAAGGACTAGGTAGTGTCCTAACCCAAGAAGGGCATGTTATTTTCTATGAGTCCCAAAATCTAAAGGAACACGAGAGAAACTATGTCACTCATGAATTAGAATTGGTAGTTGTAATACATGCCTTAAATTTGTGACGACACTACATAATGGGAATTTTTTTTATGTTATTGACTGACAACAGCGGTGTAAAATTTATGTTTAATCAACCAGACCTTAATGCAAGGAAAACAAGGTGGCTAGCCTTCTTGAGAGAATTCGACTTTGAGGTAAGACATATCAAGGGTAAGGAAAATAAAGTAGTTGATGCTTTAAGCAGAAGAGTTCATGGGTTATTTGAAATAAATGTTAGTAGGGTAGAAAGCGATCTTGAATAGAGGATTAAGACTCCCAGTAATAACGATGAGAAGTACACTCAAATAATGGCAGAATTACAAGACACTATAGGGAATTCAGACAAATCAGGTCTGAGTATTGATAAAAATGGTCTACTACAACTTAAAAACAGAATATACATACCAGATTCGACAGAATTAAAATTAACAGTTTTGGATGAACTACATAAGAAACCATATTCTGGTCATCAAGGATACCAGAAAATGATAACAACACATAGAAAATTATTTTATTGGCCTAATATGAAGGGCGAAACAACAAGATACTTAGCTAAGTCTCAATATTGTTAGCAAGTAAAAGATAAACACTAGCATCCAGTTGTCCTATTACAGCCCTTACCGGTGCCGAAATGGAAATGGGAGACTATATCACTGGACTTTATTACAGGTTTTCCTAAAAATCAGAAACAAAATGATTCTATTATGGTGGTAATCGATAAACTTAGTAAGTTTGCACACTTTATTCCTGTAAAGTCTACTTTTAAAGCTATTAACATCACTGAAATATTCATGAAAGAAATTTTTAGACTGCATGGTATTCCTAAAATGGTGATTTCAGATAGAGACGTAAAATTTACATCTTCTTTTTGGAAAGAATTGTTTGCAGGGATAAATACTAATTTTAATTTCAGCACAAGTTATCATCCACAAACGGATGGACAGACTAAACGAACAAACCAAATCATAGAAGATATGCTCTGCATGTATGTAAGAAACAAAACCAAGCAAGTGGGAAGACTACCTGCACTTGGTAGAATTTGCATATAACAATGGGTACCAAACTTCGGTTAAATTGAGCCCCTTCGAGGTACTGTACAACATAAAGTGTACAACTCCAATTAGCTGGGATAACCCGGTTGACAGACTCATGGTTGGACCAGGGATGCTCCAAGAAATGGAGAGTATGGTAAGAAAGGTACAACAAAACTTAAAAGAGGCACATGATAGACATAAAAGTTATGCAGACGAGAAAACAAGACACTTGGAATTTCAGGTGGGAGACCATGTTTACTTAAAAGTCAAATCCCGAAAGAGTTCACTAAAGCTAGGGAACTATGCCAAGTTGGCACCCAGGTTTTTTGGGCTCTTTGAGATACCAGCTTGAATTGGACCCGTAACATACCAACTTTCACTTCTAGCCAATCTAAAAATTCATAATGTATTTCATGTTTCTTTGTTAAAGAATTATGTTCATGACCCTACTCATATGATCGATTGGAACTTGGTGTAGGTGGAACCAGAAAGAGAGTTATAAGTGCAACCTCTGCACATTCTAAACCGGAGAGAAATAGCACTTCGGAACAGAGTTGTCGCTCAAGTAAAGGTGCAATCGAAGCACTCTAGCCCTGAGGAGGCCTCTTGGGAGTTGGAGGGAGATTTGCAGAAATCTCATCCAACCCTGTTCCAAGAAAGGAATGAACACTGAGTATAGTTTTTTATTGAAGGGGGGAAAGGATGTGACATACCCAAAAATAAATTATTTTTAAGTTGGAAATTTCTTAGGAAATTAATTTCCATTTTTGGCAAATTTGCAATTGGAAAATTTTTGCCATTTATGGAAATTTTGAATTTCGAATTTTTTCAATTGTAATTAATGATTATGATTGTTGGACAGAGATAGGATTTGACCCAACTAACTACTTGATTCAGACACTTGTATGAAACAAAATATTTTATAATTATTGTTGGAGGACAAATGGAATAGCCATGTTGAAATCAGCTGACCACGAGTCCATGAGTGGGGAACATGTTGGAACTACCTCAGGGCTAATTGTTCGAAGTGGAAAATATAGAATTTGGCCATTCGGTTCCATTTTTTCTAGTCGAAGAAGCATAACCAACATATAGAGAGGCATAGATGGGAGCATAAAAGCTAGGGGACAGCCGCATTGACTTTCTTTATCTTTACATATAAGGGAAACACACGTGGATCGTGCACATGGTAATCAAGAAAGTCGGTTAGCTAAGGGTTGGTTGATAACGACATGGAGGGTAGCCCCCAACAGACAGGAAAGAATATGATAAGGACCGGCCACTGGAACGAATACACTTACTTTTTGTCTTTTCGACAAGCCTTAGTGTCACGAAGTATTCCTTAATTCCCTATTTACTTACTTTCTTTCCCCTCAAAGGTTTCTACTTGGTGGCCCCTACCTCTGACTTTCGACGTAGCAAATAGGGAGGTGAACGAAGTACTTCTTTCTTTCCGTTGCCCCTGCCCCTACTTGATACCTCAGGACGCAAAAAGTAGGTAAAGCAGAATAGATTTTGTTATTAACTATAAATACTCGATCGCAGGCAGTTAGAGGCTAGCTCCACCCAATTCCTAAATCAAGTATATACCGGATAAAACACACTTATATATGTATATGTCACCATAGAGATATTCTAGACTAGAATGGGGAGGCTCTGAGAAAGTAACTAACCCATCCATTCCATAAAGAAGTAAATAGATATTAGGGAAGGTCAGCTCTTATTCGTCAAGTAAGTCTGGTCTATTTGAGGAGAAGAAATCGGAGTCAGGACCCAAACAGGTTACATCTAGTCCTGATAAGGAAGGCAGGCAGGTAAGACCAGAACGGATAAGTAAGGACCCGAGGGTAGCCCTTGAAAATCAGGTATTTGGAAAGAGGAAAAAATTACCAAGAGGGGAAAATACCTAGGCACTTTTTCTTCTGGATATATAGCATATGTGAGGAGGTAGGACACTGCCGAGTATTCTAGGGAAAAATTATTGATTTCTTGTTGTTATGAACACTACTTGTTGAGTGTGAGGCAAGGATAAGACTGCTGAAATTGAAAGGCATTTGCCTAGAAGGAGTTATGAGTTAGCCCTTGTGGATACATGGTCAGGATAGGGGGTGAACATGACAAGTGATTTGGCTGCCATGTTCTAAGGTTGGGAGGAATGTGGTTGTTCCCTTTGTCTTTCAATGAACTAATTCAGATATGTTATCCTATCCCTTCTCTGGATGAATGTTATATAGTTAAATATCTCATAGAATGCATCTGTTAATTATGAATCAAAGTAATACTATGGATGAAAGATCGAATTGAGTGTCATTGAACTAAAGAACTAACATAATGCCTCTAAACTATTTCTGAATGGATTGTCTCTCTTGTGTCTTATTGTTGAGTGAATGCTAATCTCCGTGTCATACTAATTGAAAGAATTTTTTTGGTCAAGCTTCTGGAAGTATGGTTTTGTGAGTTAGATTACTGTTGTAATGAGATAAACTATAGGTGAAAAACCTCTCAACAAAATTGTATTTACAACTTAAAAAATATCTATGTACATAATGTAAATGAAACTGAATAATGTATCCATGTATACACAGGCATATGCTTTACATCCGTGTAAGTAAATGTGTAGACAGAAAAACATAGTAATTAATTGAGATTTTTCTTTCATGTACATGCTAAATCGAAACAAGGAGAAACTCTATATACATACCGAATAGAAAGAAAATATACATTTGTATCCTACTGTAAGGAAATACCAAGTCACAGTATTCACAAAATATCGATGTAAGGTAAGACAACATTGAATACTGATATAGAATAATGGATATCTATATGATACGAATATATATATACGATTATGCCTGTATCACAGTTTGAGATTCTAGTTTCTTTTCACTTGAGATTCAATTTCCAAAGGAAAATGTAGACCATTCAGATATATATATATATATATATAAGTTCAATTCCATATAGTGTGTGACTATAAGTTCAAACTGTACAGATAATAGATATTGAAATGAAATATAAGACGAGGGTCTAACTAAGCCTTAATAGATTTTTTTTGGAATACATAATGATAGAAAAATGAATAGCATGCAAACCCAAACTAAGAAATGAGATCCAAGGAAGTATGAAGAAAATATAATACGTTCAAGAAGATGTGGTCACATTCATTACAAGAGTCTTTCCTTTCATAAATAGTATAGGTATAGTCTAATTTAAACAATTTAAGTATAGGAAGGGGGACAAGATGGTGTTAAGATTTGATTAAAATCATTAAAACAGACATTGTATTATTTCAGATAGATAGGAGGAAAGGCCCTGTAGCTCCACTTCAAAGAATTTATTGCATATATCAAATAGACCAGAAAACCAAGAGAACATACAAACCTTATGTGGTTACTGTGTATTAAATATAATAGTGGAATACATTACCACAATTTGGGAATTTCTCTTTATCCAATCACTACAGGGAGTCAAGCAAATCTATAACTAATATCATTAAAACTAGGTTGAAAACTGTGGCCTTCATTGTTTGAACTCTTGAAGAATTTACAAAGGGAAATCACATACCTTTCATGGGGAAAGTGCCTATAATTCAAACTGTTTTGTTACACCAACCCTGAAAAAGGAAAACAAGGGAGCTTCCATTAGTTCCTACCTATAAGAAATAAGAATTTGTAGCAAAGATCTAGAATTTGATTACCAGCATAATCAATTTAAATAACATGCAGTTGTAGGTTATACTTAACTCAGTCTTGTAGAGAAAGACAACCTTTCTCTACGCATGCTTGAGTATGTTGTCCATGATCACGGAAGGGGTGTAAGAGGCAAGGTCCACCTGACGGGTACCCTCGAAGCAAAGGGGCCCATAATTAGTGATTGGTACCATTCACATAATCATTGGTTTATGAAATGAAATTCAACAATGCTAATAGTTAACAAATAAATTTTGTAAAACATACTATGTGAATAGGTCGAGGGAACAATGTCAAACAATTACACAGAACAAGAGCTACATGAAAAGATTGAGTTTAAACACTTTCTGAACCGATTATGTCTATTGCAGAGGCCAATTACAAATCAACGATAAGTGCAGAGCTAATATACTATTAAATACAAATGGAGTAACTTACACACAGACCTCGTAATGACAGAGGAAAACATAATTATTACAAGAATCTCCAAAAACTCAAACACCTATGCCGTGACTATTCTCAGGTACAAGATTTTTTTAAACACAGAGAATTACATTTCCTTTAACATACTAGACAAGAAGGAAATAACCTTAAGGAGACATTATCTACACGAGAAAAAGTTAAGGATTTATTGACGACTACAGAAGAAAGGATTCACTCTCTATAAAGAAGAAGAAATAACATGCAACGTGTTTTGCTATACTCAGTGAAAATAAATTAACGCCATACTAAGACTACGCGTAGTCTCACGAACAGTTTAATATCAAACATGTACATATACCAGCAGAGAAACCATAAGAAATAACGACAATTGGGACATGAAACCCTAGGATTGATTTTACCCATAAAACGTTGCAGGTGTAAATTCCCTAAGCCAGGAAAAGGAATTCGTATGCAGAGACCTCTCAAGAAGTTAGAGAATAAATCTACAGTAAGAATCTATTTATTCAGAAATGGGAAGCGGTCCAAGAAAGATACAAAGAATAATGATAATGGGAGATTTAAGTAAGAACAAGTAAGGTTGACACGAGGGTTCTCCCACTATGATAAAGAACCAAACCTCATTTAATAACCAGACCACAGTGTTAAAAAAATCTTACAAGGGAGGGAGAATGGCGATGTGGTTCCACTGAGTAACATTTTCCCCAAATCGACAGCATGCTTCAGTGAGAAAATAATATGCAGAGCCTCTCGAAATGCTCCACAATGAAAAAAAAAACACATTAAAACCCTAAGAGGAACCTTAACTACTCAGTTTAATGATGAAGGTACGAAGGGAGGTTTATCAATGTGACGAGGGAAGAGTTGGTGTGACTAGAATGGAAAAAGAGCCATGTGAGAGAATCATAAATAGCACACACATGACTGCCATTAAACAATAGATGCAGAGTCTTAACTCCGTTCTGACAGTATACCACTCTTTCATATCAAGAAATTCGTGAAGTAAATGATTCCCTCCATGACTCGATGAGTTGGAACTCGTACACTTCAACTACATTGTTACAGTTAGCTTATCATTCGAGAGAAGGTTCGTTGGAATATCGTTTAGTTAAGTGAAAGTTAACACAAGATCTCGTTACTCAAACTCTACTAAGTAAAGGAATTGGAATATCACTAATCATGGATAATTGTAAAGGAACCCATATATGATCGAGACTATGTATATTTATGCTAAGAACATATCACTAAGCCACTTTTTTTCAAGTGTGGGGTATAGATCCATCCTCCTGACTTTATATATATATATATGGTAAGTAAATATTTTTTTTGAAAGGACAAATTAAATAGTACTGCGTGCAAAACATACGAATTTCTTGTTTAAAGTGAGACTAGGACTATATGTCCTAAGTCTCATCTACTTTGTAGAAAGAAAAGATAGATGCAATAGACAGAAGCATGGACTCTCTAAGATGGAGGGAGATGATCACATACTTCAAAAAGAAGAGAATGCATATTGCTCATTCAAGCATGAAGTTGGGATTATGAGGAATTTAATCCCAACGATATGACGCATTGAAGAATAATCCATAAAGACTATGAAGCATCTATCCATCTTCTTCAATGGAAGTAGTAGCCATGGTAAGAAACATGTGTTCAACTTGACTCTAGAAGAAGTATTATTTGAAAATAATCCTTGAATATCCTTGGTTTTTCATCTACATTTATGTTCCTATGGCGGAAGGAAAAAGTTGGAGCCTTCAAGAAAGAAGGGCATGTAATCTATAGAAGATTCTATGGACTCCAACATTGAAGAGAAACATGAGGAAGAACATGAAGATTACAGGAAAAAAAGAAAATTCATAAAAACCAATTGAACTAAGTTTGAACCCACTAGAATTAGTCAAGCAGAAGGAATGGAAGGAAGCTGTGATGAACAAAAATGTATGTGAGAA
>ML796093.1:218782-231421 GCA_009831015.1 Picea engelmannii
CTGGTGGTGAATGGGGGTGGCATCTTTGCTTCATGATGACTGTCATGAGTCCTGTTAACCCTAGGTTTACCTTCATAAATATGAGTGTTAGTTTCCAGCATATATTCATGGATATCATTTGGGGTGAGCTCAATGTTACAAAGTTCACCATTCGGCATTGAGAATTCACAAGTACACTAGCTTTGTTGCAACCTTACCTTGTTCCAGAGTTGCATTGTATGAGTTTTGGGCAGTGTTCAGATAATTGTTTTAGGGTGATAGCACATCTTGTGCTTTTATTAGTAGATCATTCAGTTTAGGAATTCAACATTTTAGTTTAGTAGCAAAGGATGGTATATTTGGATACCCATTGGGGAGATAAGATTATGGTCCAAATTTAGGGTGAATTTTTGGTGAACTTCCATTTTTTGATTTTTTTTTAGAAATTTCTATGTTTAGAACATAGTTGGAACAACATAAAAGTTATATTTCCAATGACCCATTTTGGAGATTAGCCCATTATTTAGGTTTCAGCCAGATCTGAGACTGAGTTTTGGGTATATTTTTGGGCAATCTATTTTCAGTAGGTGGAAGATATTTCAGGCAGGGTGATTACATTTTTGAGTACCTAGTATGGCATAGAGCTTCAACCCAGAATCTTAGGCCATTTTGAGCACTTATATTTTCCAGGGACTGGTAATGTTTTGAGTCTTGACACTTGCTATTTTTGAGGTTTGTGGGTAGTGTGACATTTGGATTTGATTCGTTGCATTTTGCATTAGGAGATGTATTGCTACACTTGAAGGGCTCTCATGTCACTTGTTGGGACTTGTGCAAGGCTATTTTTGGCTAGATAGAGGAGTGCCCTCCTTCTAGCTTGACATTGTTGACTTTTGGGGAGATACCTCCTAATTTTAGCCTAGAGTTGGGGTTCTTTTGGGGTTCTAATTCTGATCATGCATGAGATTATTTTAGGATTTCATCCTTGGGGATAGTGCACCCTAGTCCTATTTTCAAAGGCACGCGATTCATTAAATAAGGAAACAGGTCCATGATTGGACAATGCATGGCGAACTAAGTAGATTGATTTTAGCATAGAAGTCTACTAGATATATGTGCCTTAGAGCGAGATTACTCCAGTAGGATTGGCAAATCTATTTTGGGAGATTTGGAATCTTTTTCAAACAGTAGATGTAATAGGTGTACTACCAACAGATTTAGCATGGTTTTAGCAGCCTTCTAAAATAGCAGAGTTTAAGAAGGTTTATAATTGAAGCAGGGTCAGTTTGATGGCTGAGATGCTACAATGCTTTAGTGGACTGTACAACATAGTTAACAGGGGGATTTAGAGGCTTATGACAGCAGTATTTTCCCTTTGCATATTTACTATTTATAGCAGGTTGGACAACATCGCTGAGAGGAGAAGTTGGTGGAGTGAGATTATTTTATTTTGGAGCCTTATCCTCTCTTATCTCCTCCAAGAGACAAAGCCAGTTTTGACAATCCATCTGCAGAAGAGTTGTTTTCCCTCATGGCCTGAATGAAACCAATGCTTTCAAAAGAACCTGCAATCTCCTTTGTGGTATTGATCTGTCCCTCTAGATTTAATGACTGCTGCTGATATTAGATGACAACCAACCAATATCCAACTTGGAGACTGGAGTCACCAATCACCTGGAATTTTTCACATAGCTAGTTTCAATAATAGATTTGTTGCCATGATGTTTTCACTGTTGTTTGTGCCAACTCCTAAGTTTCATGTGAACTTCCACCATTGATCCTCTGATATAAAAATACTACCCCTACTCCAATCTTTCCAGGATTCTCTTTTGCTGCACCATAAAAAATAAAAACAAGGACGAGAATGCCCCTTGCTCCACTGTTTCCAAGACTCCCTTGAGTTGCATCATCGAAAACTAAAAAAAAACAAGAATACCCCCTGCTCCACTGTCTTCTTAAAAAGGACAAGAATACCCCCTGCTCCACTGTCTTCTTAAAAAGGACAAGAATACCCCATGATCCACTATCTTCAGGATTCCCTTGTGTTGCACAATAACAAAAACTCCATGTTTTACTCCTTTTCTATCGACTTGGTTGATCTTCTAGCCAATGGTCGAGGTATATTTCCATTGATTCTCCCATCCATCAATGGTTTTGAATAGACAGTCTAGGTTTGTTGTCCCTCACCAACAATGAACCTTTAACTTCTGGATTAGTACTTGCTAATTTGAGGGGGGTGCTTCTCATATAACATTGTTGAACAAAATCTTAGAATCTGCTAATTATAGCTTCAAATAAGCAAGAACAACAGACAGATCTACAATCAAAAGATTGCATATCAACAAACAAATTCTCAAAATGTGTGAACTATTATACAAAATCAGTTAGAATTTGCTTAAAGTTGATCTTGATATACATGAATGATTGGTTCCAGGGCTAAGTGGATGATGGAATAGAGTCATAGACAAAAACTAGCAAGAAAATTATAAATATGATCCTATTGATTAAAAAGATCCTAAAATTCAATCATTAAAGAAAAGACGAGAACTGCTGGTCAAAATTAGTATGAAGTCAACCTCAAACATAACACTGAAAATACACATTAGTTTTCATGCCTTGCTTAACTTAGACAAGAAACAAGATCACCCCAGGTTGTGCCCTCCTTGTGCCATCCATTGTGAACATGCCAAGATTTTGTAGTCAGCTACTATGTAAGTCCACATTTAGTCAAAGGAATACTCAGGCATAAGAACAGGTCTAAAATATCATTACAAGGTGCTTAAGATAAACCTGAAATTCCATAATCCTGAAGCACATACTACTACAGGAAATACCCCTAATGCATACTGGAAATATGTTGTAAAAATACCCCTTGCACTGTAGCTACATGGAGTCAATATATACTTCCATTGGTCCATGAAACTTTTGAATTTTGAATATAAATAGTGAACTTGTTGTGCAACAACCATTCCTCTTAAAATTTTCTCTTTAATACTGGTAATTAGAATCTGAAACATACATATTATTGAACTTGCCCAAACACATCCAGGCAAAGGGCGCTTTAAGTGTGGTTTCAGATCAGACTTCAGTACTGATTCTACAAGCTGATTTTACTGTCAAATTCCACTTGAGGATGTTGTCAAAGTATGGCTAAAGTTTACCTCATAACATCCAAGTGTTTTCCATAAAAAAATTATATAGTTGTTTATCAGTTCTAACCCATCAAACCATGGTTCCTGCCTCAATTTATCATGGATGTCCTTGATTTTATCCTACAGGCCAGTCACCGAAATACAGTCCTACAACAACCCTTTCACACATATGCCATTGTTTAATGATCTTATCCTGAAATTTGTATGTATAAAACTGATCTGAGCACTATTTCACAATAGAAACACACTCCCAACTATTGATTAGATGACAATCCTTCTATTATAACATCCTCAAAATCAACATGTTGTTCTAAAGTAGTGTACTGCTTGAACCAACTTGTAATAAGAGTTATGAGACAACTACAGAAATCACATAATAACTCAAAAGGAAAAGAAATCGATAAACCTTCAAATGATTTGAAGAAATTATACTTATAAGGATGGGTTTTTCCAAATCAAGAGGGAAAACTAGGGTTCCAGATTTAAAATAGCAAGCATGGCAAATAAGAAATAGAAAATTGAATTCTCACATGCAGTAGTATCAGCTAAAAAACACAAGAACCAAGGTGAATTAGGGTTTTGAGATTGATAAAGTTGGCATCATTACACATGCCACCCAAGAAGTCCTTATTAATAGAAGTCAAACCTGGACCAATAATTGACATAATATATGTCTTTTAAGATTGATGTTGTTAAAAAAGACAATTTCTACCTTTGTAATATTACCATTTATTCCAGTGTAGATGATGAAGCAGAATGCCTTGCACATAGTTGAATCTTTACCGTAGCTATGCCCCCTTCCATCCAACTCTTCTGATGCAGGAGCATCGCTCACTCATCAAGCGAGCCAGCGCGTGGAGTAGGAAAAGATAGCTGGACAAGCCAACAAACTTCTTTTTGAATTTCACCTTGATGTGGTTGCGCCAAGCATTAATGAGCTAATGTAATGAAGCGCACTTGTATTGTATTATAGATAGGAAGGCATTTATTAGATTTAATGTTGTTAGATAGGAATTTATTGTAGAATTGATAGTTTCAGATTTCGAGAGGGAAAATGGAATATAGGCACCCTCCTTTGTATCATTGTATTATTATCAAACATTTTGAAGAGAGAGAGCAAGCAGAGAACTTGTGGAGAGCCCTCATGTACAGATTGGATTAATAGAAAGAGTCTTTGATTCAATTCATGACTGGTGATGTTTTCTCTGTGTATGTGCTTATGTGTTCATGAATGTGTTGTTTCCTTGTAAGCATTTGCTTTGGTTATGCTGTGCATATGATTCCAGAGATTAACCGAAGTCTGAGATAAAGGAGGATAAGTTTCAATTGTTTCTCTGTTTGAGCTAGGAGATTCCTGCATAGAGTGCAGTTGAATTCATCCGCATAGAGTGCATTGATGAGGCTCAGCAATTGAACTCTTAGTCTCACTTGCCCAGTGTTAAATTGGGTTATTCAAGCCGTGTAAGGGAAGTACAGGTCGGATTGGAGGTCTCAGAAGAGAGTCTGAGAAAAGGAAGGGAGGATTGCTAGTGTCAGGAGTGCACAGAGTCTAGGCGAGTTCAACACTTGAGAGTGTTTGAAGATCGAACTCAAGAAGTTTGCGCGAAAGGTCTCTGAAGGAGTCAAGGCGACCAAGCTCAGGAGGGATAGTTCCATTGAGAATGTCGTAGGGACAGACTAGGGAAAAGGTTCGAGTGGAAGAAGAGGAGAGCCGACGGTCAAAGTTCGCGGAGGAGAATCATGAAACCCCGACGATCGTCCGATCGTGGAGGAGCTGCGCGGGAGATAACCCGTAGGCACAGGAAGGGTCAAAGCCATCGGTATTCGGCGATCGACGTTGGACGAGACAAGAGTTGCATGCAAATCGAAATCGCGAGTAGCGATTTGCTAAATTAATCGGGGCCGTCGATTTAGACAGGAAAGGTGGCACAAGATCCTGGGAGGTCGGGATTCGGCATTCGGGGATTTACGTTGCAAAGGAATTTTGACCGGAGAAATCGTGATTCCGCGATCCCCGATCGCACGAGAGGAGGTTGTGACATGGTGCGGGATTTGCGCACGTGTATATCGGCATTCGGGGTTCGGTGATCTGCGAGGCGAGTGAATCATGACGCCACCATCGCCGATTTCCCGATAGAGAAATCCCCGACGGAAGAAGAACCGTTGACCGTTGACTATCGGAGCTCGGGGTTCAGAGTTTTGAGTTGCACGAGAACGTGCATACAGGTTCGCGATACCGCGAAACCCGATTTCCCGAAGGGGATATCGCCGAAGAGATAGCTGTGGGTATTAGGAAGAGTCTTTGACTCTTCGGGCTGAGTTTAGAGAAGGTCCTGGTAGAAGCGGCTGCTGCCGAGAGCTACTACACCAAGTGTGGTATCAGAGCTTGGAGTTTTTTCTTTCTGAAGTAGGGACAGGGATTTCACAATCCCACCGAGGAGAAAGAGGCAATCGCCTGATCGTGAAGACAGGGATTCCTGAAGAAGAGGAAGACCGGCAGGAAATCCAGAGATGGAGCGTCAAATATGAGATCTCAGGGCGCGACTCGAAGAGATGGAGACCACCCAAAGGCATGGAGTCGGCACTGGAGAATTCAGTGATTTCGAGGTGGAAGAGGAAGATGGACATGATGCAGAAGAGGTCTCAGCAGAAGACGCCTCAACAGAGCGGTTGATTAGAGCCATCTCTAGGATGAGTTCGAAGACCAAAATTAACATTCCCGTTTATGAGGGGAGTCTAAATGCAGAAGAGTTGCTGGATTGGATCCGAGCACTCGACACCTACTTCGATTATGAAGACATCAAAGAGGACAAGAAGGTGAGGCATGCTATTAAAAAATTGAAAGGACATGCATCCTTATGGTGGTATGAGTTGCAGGCTGATAGGTGCTGCAAAGGAAAACAAAAGATTAAGAGTTGGGATAGGATGATCGCGAAGATGAAAGAAAATTTCATCCCCAGAGATTATCATATGACTCTGTTCAGGCACATGGAAAACCTGAAACAGAAGATGATGTCGGTGAAGGAGTACACCGAGGAATTTTATAGGCTCAACATTCGAGCAGGTCACCGAGAGAGTGATGACGAAAAGGTGGCGAGATACCTGAATGGATTAAGGTATGACATTCAGGATGAGCTAAGCATGGTTACCATCCAAACAATTGAGGATGCGTACCAGATGGCTCTAAAAGCCGAGGAGAAGCTGAGCCGCAAGCAAGGACAGCGAGGGCGAGGTAGGAGCCAGCCCCGAGGCAAGGCAGTTGCCCAAGAGAGAACCCAGAAACCCAAGGAGGATTGGAAGAGGCCTCAGGGAAAAGCTAAAAGAGGTGGAACCTCACAGCAGAGGCAGCAATATGCTGAGCCCAGGAGACAACAAACTGATCAGCAAGGAGATTATGCTGACACCAACGCATTTCCTCGTACCCGAGGTAGAGGAAGAGGTCGAGGAGGAATTATCACATGTTTTATGTGTGGTAAAGATGGACACAATGTCGTGGACTGTCCATACAGGAAGATGGACAAGGCAAAAACTCACATCACAGAGGCGCAGAGGCGTGATGTGGAGGATGAAGACACTGGAAGTGGGAAGTCACTGACAGTGCACAAAGTTCTCTTGAAACCTGAGAAGGAGGTGGAGGACACAGCATAAAGATGCAGACTGTTTCAGACCACGTGCAAGACCAAGGGCTGGAAATGCAAAGTCATAGTGGACAGCGGAAGCACCGATAATCTCGTTTCGACCGAGATGGTTGAGAAATTGGAGCTGAAGACAACTAAGCACCCGAGTCCATACAAAGTGTCATGGTTGCAGAAAGGACACCAGGTAAGTGTTACGAAACAATGCTTGGTTGAATTTAAAATGGGTGAATATAAAGATAAGATTCTATGTGATGTCATTCCCATGGATGTTTGTCATGTTTTATTGGGTAGACCATGGTAGTATGATAGAAATGTTGTTCATGACGGGAGGATGAACACATATACCTTGGAGAAGGATGGGAGGTTGCATACATTTCTTCCGATAAAGGATAAGGAAGTGAAGTTGGAAGTAACCAGTACCATACTTCTCATGAGTGGGAAGGAGCTTCTCACGGAGATGGAGAAGAATGAAGATCCACAATTCTTTATTGTCAGGAAGCCAAGAATTGTCCTGACAAGCACAAGAGTGGACGACTTACCAGAGGAGATTCAGGAACTGTTGGGAGAGTTCGCTGATATCATCGTGGACGAACTACCTCGTTTGTTACCACCGATGCGGAGTGTGAGTCACCATATTGACCTCATACCAGGAGAAAGTTTGCCAAATAAGGCAGCGTACAGGTTGACACCTCAGGAGAACGAGGAGGTCAAGAGGCAGGTACAGGATCTGCTGGACAAAGGACTAGTGAGGGAAAGTCTTAGTCTGTGTGTTGTTCTGACAGTACTGAGCTCAAAGAAGGATGGAGGCTGGAGGATGTGTACAGACTCCAGGGCGATTAATAAAATCACCATCAGGTACAGATTTCCACTGCCGAGAATGGACGACTTGATGGATTTCCTGAGTGGGGAAAATTATTTCACAAAGATCGATCTCAAGAGCGGATATCACCAGATCCAGATGAGGGAGGGTGATGAATGGAAGACAACGTTCAAAACAAACGAGGGTTTGTACGAATGGATGGTCATGCCGTTTGGCTTAAAAAATGCACCAAGCACTTTTATGAGGCTGATGAATGAAGTTCTGAAGGAATTCATTGGCAAATTTGTGGTCGTATACCTGGACGACATATTAATTTTCAGCAAGACCAAGGCTGAACACTTGAAACATTTGGCCATTGTGATGAGAAGACTGCAACAGGAAAAGTTGTTGATCAATTTGAAGAAGTGCTCATTTATGCAGACATAACTCATTTATTTGGGTTTTGTGATTTCGGTGAACGAGTTGAAGATGGATCCTGAGAAGGTTGAAGTAATCAGGAATTGGCCATCACCGAGGAATGTTTTTGAGGTAAGGAGTTTTCACGGTTTGGCTAGCTTCTACAGGAAATTCATTCAGAATTTTAGTGGAATTAGCACCGCGATGATGGATACCGTGAAGAAATGACATAAAGTTTTTCATTGGACAGCCGAGGCTGAAAGAAGCCTCAAACTGTTGAAGTGGAAAATTACAGAGCAACCAATTCTGGTGTTGCTTGATTTTCAGAAAACATTCCAGGTGAAGTGTGATGCCAGTGGGTATGCTGTTGGAGGGGTTTTGAGTCAGGATGACAGACCTGTAGCATATTTCAGCGAGAAATTGGATGATGCCAAGCTGAAATAATCCACGTACGATAAAGAATTATATGCCATCGTACATGCATTAAAGAAGTGGAGGCATTATTTGATACCCAAGGAGTTCGTATTGTACATCGATAACCACACATTGCAGTTTGTAAGTCAGCAGGAGAAGCTGAATCAAAAGCATGCGAAGTGGGTGGAGTACATGCATAATTTCACATTTGACATCAAGCACATTTCGGGGACTGCTAACAAAGTAGCTGACGCTTTGAGTAGAAAATGTTTATTGCTGCAGGAATTCAGGGATAAGACCTTGGGTTTTGAAAACATGAAAGATATGTATGCAGGTGATGCAGACTTTGCAGAAGCCTACGAAGCAGCTGAGAATCCAGTTCTCAGGGATCGGAGTCTGTGGTTGGAATATATAATCCAGGAAGGATTGTTGTTTAAAGGAAATCAGCTGTGCATACCGAATTGCTCCATGAGAGAGAATTTAGTGCGGGAAAAACACAGCGGTGGATTAGCAGGCCATTTTGGGCATGAAAAAACATTCGCCAAGCTGAGCAAATCGTATTATTGGCCAGGCATGCGAGCAGACGTAAAAAGGTTTGTTGATAAGTGTCGGATATGTCAACATGCGAAGGGCCAAAAACAGAACACAGGGTTCTATCAATTGTTGCCTATACCCGAAAGGCCACGGGAGGCCATAAGCATGGACTTTGTGTTGGGTTTGCCGAGAACACCACGAGGAGTTGATTCCATATTTGTGGTAGTAGATAGGTTCTCGAAGATGGCACATTTCATTCCATGTCATAAGACCAGTGATGCAACCCACATCACAAATTTGTTTTTCAAAGAAATAGTTAGATTGCATGGATTGTTGAGGAGCATAGTCTCGGATCGGGATACCAAGTTCATAGGTCATTTTTGGAGGATGATATGGAAGAAGCTGGGGACTAATTTGGCTTTTAGCTCAGCATACCATCCGCAGACAGATGGACAAATGGAGGTGGTGAACAGGAGTCTGGGGGATCTATTGAGAAGCTTGGTGGAAGAGCACCACAACAGTTGGGACCAGATATTACCACAGGACAAGTTCGCGTACAACGATTCGGTGAATCGGAGTACAGGTAAGAGCCCGTTTCAAATTTTGTATGGGACACAGTCGAGAGGAGTTTCTGAGCTCAGGGAGTCAGAACAGGCTGAAACTAGCAGCGCGAGAGCTGAAGAGTTCGCTGAGGCGATGCAGGAACTTCACAGTCAGGTGAAGCAGCGGCTGCAGAAGGTGAATCACGAATATAAGCGCAGAGCAGATCAGAGAAAGAGGCAACTTCAGTTTGAAGTTGGAGATATGGTTCTCGCGCACCTGAGGAAAGAAAGGTTCCCAAGGGGAACATATAACAAGCTCAAGATGAAAAAGATTGGGCCATGCAAAATTCTGAGGAAATTTGGAGAAAATGCATATGAGCTTGAGTTGCCAGAGGGCATCGGGATATATCTGATTTTTAACGTTTTGGATTTATACCCCTACAGGGCAGGAGAAGTAGACACTAGAACTGAGGAACCAGTGGTCCAGTGGCAGAAACAATTACCAGTTGCACAGAAGCCTTAGATGGAGTGCATACTGGATAAAAGAGTAGGCAGGAAGACCAGGAGAAAGCAGTATTTTGAATACCTGGTGAAGTGGAAGAACCACCCAATGGAGGATGCCAGCTGGGAGACAGAGGCTGTGATACAAAAGCATGGGCACACCGTGCAGGAGCTCATGGACAGGAGCCCATGAAATCTTTTGAGCCGAGGAGTATGATGCAGGAGCATCGCTCACTCATCAAGCGAGCCAACGCGTGGAGTAGGAAAAGACAGCTGGACAAGCCAACAAACTTATTTTTGAATTTCACCTTGATGTGGTTGCGCCAAGCATTAATGAGCTAATGTAATGAAGTGCACTTGTATTGTATTATAGATAGGAAGGAATTTATTAGATTTAATGCTGTTAGATAGGAATTTATTGTAGAATTGATAGTTTCAAATTTCAAGAGGGCAAACGGAATATAGGCACCCTCCTTTGTATCATTGTATTATTATCAAACATTCTGAAGAGAGAGAGCAAGAAGAGAACTTGTGGAGAGCCCTCATGTACATATTAGATTAATAGAAAGAGCCTTTGATTCAATTCATGACTGGTGTTGTTTTCTCTGTGTATGTGCTTATGTGTTCATGAATGTGTTGTTTCCTTGTAAGCATTTGCTTTGGTTATGATGTGCATATGATTCTAGAGATTAACCAAAGTTTGAGATAAGGGAGGATAAGTTTCAATTGTTTCTCTGTTTGAGCTAGGAGATTCCTGCATAGAGTGCAGTTGAATTCATCCGCATAGAGTGCGTTGATGAGGCTCAACAATTGAACTCTTATTCTCACTTGCCCAGAGTTAAATTGGGTTATTCGAGTCGTCTAAGGGAGGTTCAGGTCGGATTGGAGGTCTCAGAAGCGAGTCTGAGAAAAGGAAGCCAGGACTGCTGGTGTAAAGAGTGCACAGAGTCTAGGCGATTTCAACACTTGAGAGTGTTTGAAGATCGAACGCAAGCAGTTTGCGCGAAAGGTCTCTGAAGGAGTCAGGGCAACCAAGCTCAGGAGGGATAGTTCCATTGAGAACGTCGTAGGGACGGACTAGGGAAAAGGTTCGAGTGGAAGAAGAGGAGAGTCAATGGTCAAAGTTCGCGGAGGAGGATCGCGAAACCCCGACGATCGTCCGATCGTGGAGGAGCTGCGCGGGAGATAACCCGTAGGCACAGGAAGGGTCAAAGCCATCGGGATTCGGTGTTCGACGTTGGACGAGACAAGAGTTGCATGCACGCCCAAATCGTGAGTAGTGATTTCCCAAATTAATTGGGGCCGTCGATTTAGACACGACAGGTGGCACGAGATCCCGGGAGGTCGGGATTCAGCATTTGGGGATTTACGTTGCAAAGGAATTTCGGCCGGAGAAATCGTGATTCCGCGATCCCCGATCACACGAGAGGAGGAAGTGACGTGGCGCAGTATTTGCGCACGTGTATATCGGGATTCAGGGTTTGGTGATCTGCAAGGAGAGTGAATCACGATGCCACCATCACCGATTTCCCGATAGAGAAATCCCCAACGGAAGAAGAACCGTTGACTGTTGACTATCGGAGCTCGGGGTTCGGAGTTTTGAGTTGCACGAGAACGTGCATACAGGTTTGCGATACCGCGAAACCCAATTTCCCAAAGGGGAGATCGCCGAAGAGATAGCTGTGGGTATTAGGAAGAGTCTTCGACTCTTCGGGCCGAGTTTAGAGAAGGTCCTGGTGGAAGCGGCTGCTGCCGAGAGCTACTGCACCATCTTCCCTAGCCAACCCTCTTTTGTTGAGCTCTACCCTTGCCACTAATGATGCTACTCCTTGCATCTTTCCATCTCCTCTGCCCTTCTTAATCTATTGCATGTGATTCTTGATGTGGCTAGGCATTTCTTCCAGTCATCCCCATAGCCCTCAACTTGAGTGAAATGACAACTTGTCATACTTGCAACTCGTCATGCATCATGCATGCATGCAACATGCAACATGACATGCATTACTTGACAACTTTGGCTTTGACCGCTTCAACCTAGACATGCAACTTTGAGTTTCACAACTTGAGTTTGATAACTCAGCCTTGACATTCAACTTGACTCTTTACAACTCAACTTATTACACAGAAATTCGAATTTTTTCAACATGGATAATGTTACACATGCCAACGCACTAGATCAATACATTTACATTTATTTGCATAAGGAAGATTGTTTGTTTCTAGCTCATAGGAATTGTACATTCAACCTAACTTTTGCTAGATGCCTTGACTTTTGCTCATGGCTCACAAGGCTTGACTATGCTCATAAAGGTTGTACATTTCCCATGGATTTTTCACTAATCTGTCTATGCTCATAGAGGTTGTACGTTCCCCCTAACTTTTGCACTAGACTGTCTATGCTCACAGAGGTTATACATTCCCCCTGACTTTTGCATTAGACTTACATCTTGACTTGTGTCTTAGACTTACAAGACTTATTACTTTTCCTTGGCTAGACTCACAAGATCATATAGCATCTCATTCGTCCTAACTTTTGGTTTGACTCACATAGGTTATACGTTCCCCCTAGATTTTGTCAATACCTCACAAGACTGGTTGATTCTACAAATCTCCCTGACTAGCCTCAGGGTGGCCCACATGGCCTCTCATTGGAGAATGACTAC
>ML796093.1:231582-252451 GCA_009831015.1 Picea engelmannii
TTTACTGGGATTTCAACAGTCCTTCAAATTCATCATCACTACTATCTAGTATGATACCATTTTTTGTTGACATGGAGTTTCCTACCATGTCTATCAACTGCGAGTGTCATAAGGCATCATAAGAATGAGATCCTTGACAAACAAAACCCTTGATGCTTGCAACGTTGTCTAGAGGATGGACAAATTATATTTCTTTTTCCAAATATGTAAAATGAGTATATTACATTTTAATGAATACATTTTCCTATTATTATATATGGTTTTGTAATTTATCAAAAATTCACCAAGACTTTATAAGGTTTTATAATTCAATGAAAGATTCACCAAGATTTTACAAGATTTTATAATTCAGTGAAAGATTCACCAATATTTTACAAGATTATATAATTGACTAAAAGATTCACTAAAAAATTATATATACATATTATATTATTGATAAAATAGCCTTCAATTTTTCCTATGTATCATGGGGATTTGCCCATTTATTATATATATAAATTTAGGGGGGGTTCTTAAAATCACCCCTGGAGACGATCATACAAACTGATCACAAGCCTCTGCAATTCATACAGAGACAGGGGAAATTACAGAATGACCACCATCAGAAGTGGTCGACCTACCTGTAGCAGTTCCATCTGAACATCAAGTATAAGATATGTATCTCCAATAGTGTCGATGACTGACTTAGTTGGCCTCTTGTGGATGCACTTACCACTGTGCTCCATTCTTGTGGACATGAAACATTGGAGTGGCCCCAACTTTACCAGCAAGATCCAAACTTTGCTACCACATATGGTGCAAACCCCCTACCTCAGCAGGGTCTCGTGACCTCCCGATCTCTGGATTGATCTTCTTCTGAGACAAAATGGCTCTTCGAGATCCTATTGGAACCCTTTGAATGAATTCATAGGTCCTCTTTCCCCTTTGAGAAGGCACTGCAAAAACCCACGATTACTCTGTGTGCTCTGGGTGCAAATTCAAAATAGTGTGAGAAATATCCCTTGGGCTAGGTCCCACCTCCATGCGACCATAACCTTGCCTTAGCGCAAGCGCCCTTCATGACTCGGGATCTCACAAGTTCATGAGTCGAAGACACTCAAATCCTCTTTCTCCAAACATCGATACACGAGATGCGATATGGGTATGGCTCCTCCCTGTTAGCACCTTCCGCACATAACCACCAGCTAGGGCTAAGTGCTAGCACTACTCGCAACTCGTGACTTCACGAGTTGGAGTGTTGAGCCCTCGTTCTCCTCCTTTGCGAAACCCTGATACACGATGTAGCGAGGCACCAAATATCATGGCTCTCCTTCCTCCTTGATTGAAAATTCAGGTCAAATCGTGACTTTGTGATTCAGGCATTTTAAGCACAAAGAACTCTGCCTCCTAGCTCGCGATACCTGAGTTCGCGAAATGGACCGACCTCACTATTTCACGATCTTGCGACTCAGGGTTTTGGGAGACAAGACCTCTGTCCTTCCATATTGCGATACCCAAGATCGTGATGTGGACCAATGGTCTGGATCTTTCTCTTAGTCAACGACCAAGATTGAATCCTGGCTATCTTCTAGATATTTGCCACTTGTCCTCCAAAATGGATGGTCCTGATCCTTTTCAGGAGTTTGCAGGTTGCAAAGATGAAATGCTTCTCTCTTTGCTTATTGATGCCTGGTATTCCAAAATCAGTGTATCTCTTCCACATTTCCTTCTGGATGGGAAGTCCTAATAATTTTGGGACTTCGTAGATTACGAAACCAAAAGACTCCCCCTTCCTTCTGCTGGGACGAGTGTTAAACCTTGCGCACCTTCTCTAGATCTGATGGCTCATGGACCTCAATGCTAGATATGATGGTTCAGATTCTCCCTCCTATTCTTTGATCTGGCATTTCTCAAGCCACTGCAATCCAAATCCGACGGTCGAGACTCCTTTTAGGATTTTGTGAATCGGGGATTCACGATGCAGTGTCTCCACAACCTCTCGCTGCTCCAAGTCTCAAACTCCGAAATGTCGAATCTCAAGGGTTTAGACCCCGTGTATCTTCGCCCGATCCAATGGTTTTCAGGATTTCGGCACTTCTCTATGAAGTGTCTCCGTTGTTCATCTTTGGCTGATCTCCTGTGCATGCTCCCAGAGGTTAGCCTCTGTGTGCTTTCTTCTAGATCCAATGATTTTCGAGTCTTTGCACAAGATCTGATGGTAGTTGTAACTCCTCCCTTGTGAGATCTCCCCCTCCACTTTGTTAACTCAGAAACCTTGAAATTTTTTCTCTACGCATGTTCTTCTCGCGCTTTCTCTTCTGAGCTTATGGACTTAGAGCAAGCCCACTCTCGCACACTCCTGGTGCTCCTGATATTTCAAATAACTCAGATTCAGGAAGTTTTCTTGGGAGGAAAACTTCTTATGCCCAACTGGCATTCTCCTGCTCGATGCACACCTTGCAGAGAAAATAGAGAGTTCAACAACTATGTAAGTGTCTCTCCTCGACACTTCTTATCCCTGAACTCGAAAGAGTTCCTTCTATGCACGCTTGTACTAATTCAATGCCCGCCTGGCAGAGTCCTCCAGAATCCTCAGTGATTCTATCTCCTAGTCGAACTCGAGATAGAGTTCTTTCCTTAATGCACTCTATGCATCTGCTCAATGCCTTCCTGGCAGAGCTTCCATAGAACCTTCAGTAGTTCTGTCTCCTTATGAACTTGAAACATAGTTCTTTCTTGTGCACACTTTGCACTTCTACTGGTGAAGGTCCAACGCTATCCCTCCTGAGTTTTCCTGAGGCTATCTCACCTCTGTCAACACACACCTTGTGGAATCTATGCACTCCTTGCACCTGGAAACTCTAAGACAGGAGAAATTGAAACCTCTTCAAATGCTTCATCAGTTATGCAACAGAAAATGCATAATAATATGTAAACACACATAGACAATTATACAAGAAAAAATTATCTTCTATTATATTCAAAAATGTCTATATGAAATGTTTACAATGGCTGGACTATAACAAGTCTTAGCTCTCCTTCTAGAGACATGTTTACAATGGCTGGACTATAACAAGTCTTAGCTCTCCTTCTAGAGACCTCTCTACTTGGTCTCTCCTATTCTCCAACTCTCTACCCGAGTCTCTACACCAATTCCTAACTCATTCTCCCTAATTACAAAGAGGGCTCTCTCACAAGCTTATCCTCCACCTCAATGTTTTTGAGCCATCGCTCTCACAGAGCAGCTCTTATGGCTAAATTACACAAAAGGAGTGTCCAAGCCTGACTACGACCTGGGCTTGCTGCAGGTTACTAGTTAGGGAGACCTCAACCACTTCCTATACAAAGGGGTGGCTTGGCATTAAAAGCCTTACAACGCAAAACCCCAAATGGGATCCGATTTTTCAAAATTTTGGAAAACAAGAGGGCTTTGTCTCTCTCCTTCATGAATGCACATTGAATGTGTTGGTTGGCTGATGCTTAGGTTGGACTGGAGTGATGCTTCTACATCATACTCCTCAGCTGGGAAAATCATGATCTCTTGATCATGGGCTCCTCTGCATCTCTGTTGAAATCCACCTGGATCCCAAACAGTTCTTTGGAGTTGTCTATATGATCCTCTTCATTGATGTTGTTGTTGCTACTGCCTTGTTGTTCTTGCAAGTCCTCTTCAGCTCAGCTTCTCATTGTTGATCACTTCTACCGATTGGATCATTAGCCTTCTGATCTCCTCAATTACCTCATCTAGCTGCTCCCATGGCTGGTTCTCTATATGCAGTCTTCTCTGCTGCAATTATGTCATCCCTGTGGGTAGATCATCATGATCCCCCCTGTTGTTTTCCTCTTATGTGGCACTAGCTGGCAAGTCTATTGCAAAATTCAGCTCTATAGTCTTATCGCTGCGTTTTTTCTCAGCTTCTACCCATGACATTTCTGTTGGTGTCCTTTCTCCTTGTGTTGGCTCAATTCCAACTCTGTCCAGCTGCTCCTGGGGCTGGTATGCTCCTCCATCTGTCTCCAACCTGATCTGTTGGATGTGAAATATTTTCACCATCACCCTCTTCTCTAGGGCTTCCAATTCTTCCCACAGATTAGCAAAGTCCATGTTGTCTACTTCCTCCTCTATTGTAGGCTCTAGTGCTATAATCATTTCCTATTCAGATTCCTGGCTAAAAATTTTGAGCACCTCAACCGAGTGCTCTTCTCCCTCTGCTTGGGAAAACATCAGTGTCTACTCCACTTTTCCTCCATGACAGTCTCTGCTGGTTGTCCTCCTTCTGTTGCTACTTCTACAATGCATCCTCTAGTCTCAACTGGGTTTCTTGGTAGGAATACTTCAATTCCCCCAATGATCAGAATGTTCTTCTGATCTTCCTTCTCGATCATGTGAGTTTTTAACTTGTCATCATATTCATTCACATGGTATGCAAAACCACATGAATCTTCACTTATTAGCACTCCTTACTGACATGAACTCTCAACAGATTCCGTGAGACTCTCAGACAGTCTAATCTCCTTTCCCCTGTCCACCTGGTAATTTGGGAATTTTCTGCTACCCACCTAGCAGTCTATGAGATCGTTTGATCCCATCTCATTGCCCACTTGGGAATCTGAACTTTTACCACTGCCCCCTTGGAAGTACGCAAGACCTTCCACTGATCTCTTTCCATTTCCCACTTGGAAACTTGAAATTCCACTTCTGACCACCTAGCAGTTAATGAGATCCTCTGTTAATATCATAGCATTGCCCACCCGACAATATGAATTTCCATGACTGTCCTCCGCCTCCTAGCTTGTGATACCCAAGTTCATGAAATGGACCAACCTCGTTATTTCGTGATCTCGCAACTCAAGGTTTTGGGAGACAAGACCTCTGTCCTTCTAGCTTGCGATACCCGAGATCGTGATGTGGACCAATGGTCTAGATATTCCACTTAGTCAATGACCAATATTGAATCCTGACTATCTTCCGGATCTCTGCCACCTATCCTCCAAAATGGATGGTCCTGATCCTTTTCGGTACTTCACAGGTTGCGAAGTCGAAAGGCTTCTCCCTTTTCTTCTCGATTCTCGGTCCTCCGAAATCAGTGGATCTCCACCACATGTCCTTCCGGAGGGGCAATCTTGATCTTTTCGAGACTTTGTAGATTATGAAGCCAAAGGACTCCCCCTTCCTTCTACTAGGATGAGGGTTAAACCTCATGCACCTTCTCTGGATCCAATGGCTCACGGAACTTGATGCTACATTTGATGGTTCAGATCCTCCCTCCTGTTCTTTGATCCGACGATTCTCAAGCCACCGCACTCTAGATCCGAGGGTCTGGACTCCTTTTGAGATTTCACAAATCGAGGATTCACGATGCAACGTCTTCACAACCTCTCACTGCTCCAAGTCCCGAACTCCAAAATGTCTAAAATCAAGGGTTTAAACCCTTTGTATATTTGCCTAATCCAACGGTTGTCAGGATTTTGACACTTCTCTATGAAGTGTCTCCACCGTTCATCTTCGTCTACTCTCCTGCACACACTCCCAGAGGTTTGCCTCTGTGCACTTTCTTCTGGATTCAATGGTTTTTGGGTCTTTGCACAAGATTTGACAGTAGCTGTAACTCCTCCCTTGTGTGCTCTCCCCCTGCACTTTTTTAACTCAGAAACCTTGAAAAGTTTTCTCTGCACATGTTCTTCTCGTGCTTTCTCTTCTGAGCTTATGGAATTAGAACAAGCCCACTCTTGCACACTCCTGGTGCTCCTGAGATTTCGAATAACTCAGATTCAGGAATTTTTCTTGGGAGGAAAACTTCTTATGCCCAACTGGCATTCTCCTACTCGATGCACACCTTGTAGAGAAAACAGAGCATTCAACAATTCTGTAAGTGTCTCTCATCGACACTTCTTCTCCCTGAACTTGAAAGAGTTCCTTCTGTACATGCTTGTCCTAATTCAATGCCTGCCTGGCAGAGTCCTCCAGAATCCTCAATGATTCTGTCTTCTAGTTGAACTCGAGACATAGTTCTTTCCTCAATGCACTCTGTGCACCTGCTCAATTCCCACCTGAGAGAGCTTCCACAGAAACTTCAGTAGTTCTGTCTCCTTCTGAGCTCGAAACAAAGTTCTTTCATGTGCACACCTTGCACTTATGCTGGTGAAGGTCCAACACTATCCCTCCCGAGTTTTCCTGAGGCTATCTCACCTCTGTCAATGCACACCTTGTGGACTCTATGCACTCCTTGCACCTATAAACTCTAAGACATGAAAAGATTGAAACCTCTGCAAATGCTTCACCAGTTATGCCTTCAAAACAGAAAATGCATAATAATATGTAAACACACACAGACAGTTATACAGGAAAAACTTCTCTTCTATTTTATTCAGAAATGTCTATACGAAATTTTTACAGTGGTTGGACTGTAACAAGTCTCAAATCTCCTTCTTGAGACCTCTCTACTTGGTCTCTCCTATTATCCAACTCTCTACCTGAGTCTCTACCCCAATTCCTAACTCATTCTCCCTAATTACAAAGAGGGATCTCTCATGAGCTTATTCTCCACCTCATCATTTTTGAGCCATCACTCTCACAGAGCAACTCTTATGGCTAAATTACACAAAAGGAGTGTCTAGGCCTGACTACGACCTGGGCTTGCTGTAGGTTACCAGTTAGGGAAACCTGAACCAATTCCTATACAAAGGGGTGGCTTGGCATTAAAATCCTTACAACGAAAATCCCCAAATGGGATCCGATTTTTCAAAATTTTGGAAAATGAGAGAGCTTTATCTCTCTCCTTCATGAATGCATGTTGAATGTGCTAGCTGTTTGGTTCTTAGGCTGGACTGGAGTGATGCTCCTGCATCAACATATCATCTCTTCGGTACAGGCTCCACTACCATTGATTTTCACATTCAGGACAAACTCTTATGACATTTGGTCCATATCTTTGTTCCTACAAGCGAGCGTGCAATGCTGATTTGGGAATCCCACTACAGTTGGGTGGCAGGACATTTTGGCGTAGAGAAAACTATGGTCGTTCTTTAGAAATAAATTTATTGGCCAAAAATTCGACAGGACATCAACAAGTATAGAATATCTTTCACTACCTGCACCATAGCCAAGTCGGCCATCAAGATGTAAGTCTTATACACCCTTCTTCCTATTCCCGAGAAGTCGTGTGAATCCATATCCATGGACTACATGTATGGTTTTTCATCCACCAAGAACAACCATGACTGCATGTTTGTGGTCATTGATTTGTTTTCGAATATGGCCATCCTAACAGCCTGTAAGAAGAATGTCACAGTGGAATATACTGCCAAGATATTCTTCGAACGAGTTTGGGTTCACTTTGGGATACCACAAACCATCATATCTGACCAAAAAAATAGGTTCCTCAACACCTTTTGGTTGAGTCTCTGGTCTCTGTTGGACACCAAGCTCACAAAATCCACTTCTTTCCACCCCCAAACTGATGGCCAAACCGAGGTCGTCAATCAGATGAGTATGCAGATCCTGCACATGTACAATTCTAAGCATCCTTGTACATGGGACTAGAGTCTCCCATATGTCCAACACAGTTACAATAGGGCTCTCGATGTTCCACCAGCCATAGCCCATTTCATGTGGGTTTGGGATTCCAACCCTTGGGACTCATTGATGTTTCACTTCCTCTTGCCACTGCACAAACAAAATCTTCCCCTGATCAATCTTTAATCGAAAAAGCTACCAGATTCATTTAGTGGATTCAACACATCCGCCAACAGGTCTAGGAGATTTTCCAAAAATCCAATGCTAAGTACAAGAATCTCCATGATAAACATAGTGTACCACACTAGTTTCAGGTTGGCGACAAAGTCTTGTTACATTTCCAGAAGGAGAGTCTTACCAGGCCCCATTAGAAGCTTCACCCACTTCATTATGGGACTTACATTATCACCAATGATGTGGGTAGCAATGCTTTTCAGATCAACACTCCACTCTTCCTTGGTCCACATCCAGTATTGAATGTGGACCTCCTTCGACCATATTTTCTACAATTATTGGACACCTTTCAGATTGTCGAACAATTGACACTAACAAAGGTTAGCCTTGACTACATGGAACAAGCATCCACCGATCAGATAGTGGAAACGCAGGTCATGGGCACTCGCCAATAGTGGATCCAGCTTTATCGAGTTTTCAAGGCATGGAAACTCCTACACCAAGGCAAGTGGCTCACCCAGGGCCAAATCCAATAGAATTTTCCTCACCTTATGGGGGAACTGAACGCAATGGATATCATTGCTTCCTAAGGGAGGAGGATTGATCTAGGTGGATATTGGTGGCCACCCACCTATTCCAACTGGCTCCTTGTGTCTGTTTGTGATTCAACACATCTTTCTGTACTGATTTATAATTATGAGTTCTACACTTTTGGGGTTGTCTAAAGCCTCGCACATTCTCTAGTTGGATATCGATGGCCTCTTGCCTAATCGAACTGGATTATTTTGTATGTTTTCATATCAGTACATCTTATTGTACTTCCAGGGATATTTTGGGGCCCTAAACGTTGTTTTCTTGACTAACCATAGTCATACAATAGGCTAAGTGAGATTCTGATGGTGGAATGTGTAGTTCTATGAAAGACCTTTCCAACGGGCTATCACACGCCTAAAACAGAGGTCGTATGCAAAATTTACAACCTTAGGAAGTTGAGGTACCAAATTACACCAACTTACCCATAGGGCCCACATGAAGTTTGGAGGTTCACCTTCTAGGGTTAGGTTTTTGGATGTCTAGGGTTTTGGAATTCATGATTAATATGAAAAGGGCCTCTCGAGCCTCATTTTAATCCATTCTTCTCAGACGGATGCGTGTAGCAGCCACATCTCTTCTCATAGATAGCTACCACCATTCGAGCAAGTTTTAGTTCTGCATTTTTACAGTTTCAACCTATTTCATTGTTTAATAGAAGATATTGTTCACTGGATATTTGTGTTATTCTTCCTATCTATGTGTTTATTGTATTCAGTTTGATAATCAGTTCATTCCTCTCCTAAATATAGATCATGGTGTTTGGCTTCTCTTGGCTTGCATGAACGGTGATGAATTAATTAAGGGTATGATATATCAGGTAAATTGTTCTCAAGGTGGAGATTGTTCGAAACATGCCAATGAATTTCCCATGCAGTCACATGAACATGAATGCATCTATACTAGGAATGTGCATGCATGCACTCTTTTGTGAATAAATTATGTAACTAGTGGATCTAATTATAATCAACTAGTCTAACTGTTTGAGAGAGTTTATATATACAAGCATACCCATAGAGGTGAGAGTGCAATGTGTAGTGAGTGTGTGAGAGAAAGACACAACATTGAGGTGATTGTGTGTATGAGAGGAGAGGATGGTTGTATGTCTTTGATGGCTATTGTAATTCACCCTTTAATAATAAGAATACCAATTATCATTGCCCTCTGGTTTTTCTCGTATTGGGTTTCCACATAAATCACTGTCTCAATTGTGGGTTTGTTGTTCTCAGTTTAATTGATTGTATATGCTTTGTTTTTCTTTTTCTGCCTAAAAATAATGAGTTTTGGGAGCCTCACATAGCGATTTAGAACATGATGAATATTTCTTTGATTAATTATCGATCGTTATTAGAAACATCACCTTGCAGTAGGGTTTTCTACTATCTGTTGAAAATTATTATTATAATTTGTTTACTGCATCTTGAAAAACTTTGAATTAGAGCCTCTTGTTATGGAAGAGTCCAATGACTTAAGCACCAAGGCGAACAACAATTTGGAGGGGCCTAATGCAGCTACTGAGCTGGATTGTGGAGATGTGATAGGTTCCACAATCAGGGATTTTTTAATTCTAGCACAGGGGTGGAGGTTGTGATGAGAGGAGGAAACAACAAAGTTCACCTGAAGAGGATCGATGGGGCCTTATGGAGAGGGAACTTTATGTACCAGGGGAACAATGTGTAGTGAAGAATTAGGATATGAGTACATAGATATTTAGGGGATATCCATAGAATCCAGGTTAGGGGGTGGGTGTCCCCACTCAGGCAGCATGCCTTTCAAGAGAAGTGTTTGTAACAACGACCCAGACTGCATTACAACCTACAACAACTTAACTCTCTCAAGAAAGGTGACCTGCCTCACCTCAAGGTCAGCCTTAGGTGGATTTAGAAGATGGGCTGGTGTAATGTTCCCCAAATTTACCAAATATTTTTTTCTTTTGTTAGGGACATTAAATCTCTTTCCTCTTTGAACAACTTATTTCGAAAGACATCAACTTAATATATGTGGGTATTTTTGTCATCACCTTTGACTTTTGCAATGTTTTTACGTTTACCATTTTATTGATACAACCATAAAATCATATATAAGAGACTTTATATCTAAGTTATTCCCTGCTACATAGTAACCACATTTATAAAGGTTAAGCGCTAGCTTCACTATACCCTAGTCTTCTAGTTACTAGCATTCCTATTCACTAATGTAAGTATAAAGGGTTAACATTTGAATGATTAAAACCCCACTAGAATTACAACCATCTCTATGCATTAACATTAATGTTTAACTTATGAAAACCCAACTAGAATTACAACCATCTCTATGCATAATAATTATGCCATATAGGGTCCTATACGGATTCAGGTTCAAAGCATCTGCATATACCTCTATCGAATATATCACAGACTTTTTAATATAATGGTGGCTCTATATGTTAACTATCTAAGTAATACACCTTGTGGGAAAAACGTCTATGGTTAAACCTATGACCACTATTACCACAATACTAAAATATGGTTAATGGTTGGCATCATTATGAGGTCCAACGATAACAGTTATTCATCCTGAGCTCGATAATACGATCGAACCATATGGTCATACCTTTAACTGAACGACAGATGGGTGGGACTAATGGGTATAGTCACAACCCTAACTTAGTTTTCCTCACACTCTGCAATGACTTGGTATGAATGTCGAATAAAGGATTGTCATACACTGATTACAACCTATGTCTAACCTATTAATAGCTACCTGCAAGAGTACCTCCTGAGAGATGTCGCTCAACCATCTTGTCTAATACAAAATGTTCCACATCCATCGTGTCACATGGTAACGTACAGTCTTCATAACTACCACTATTATGCTACTCAACGAAGGGTTTCTAGGGATATTTTTTCATTCTCCTTTGGTTGTGTGTATTTTGCAAAAACACTCTAGTACTAGCCTTATAATTTTCGACTCAAAAACATGGCCAAAACCTTGGAGTTGGGCTCGGCCTAGGTAGAAAGAAAAAGTGGAGGCGTCTACCAATTGGATACTGCCCTGTGCAAGGTAAGAAAACTCTCGGTTACTTTGAACTCTATGTGATTCTACTCTTTGTGATTCCAGAATATCGTATCATGCACCAGTCACCATCTATTCCTCTTGGCTTTACTGGTTTTGACTTTATCGGGTCTGAGTTAGAGTCATATCGTTTTGTTGAGTACCCTTCAATTATTAGGGTTTGTCGTAGCTCCACTTTATTTCCCTATATTGGGTCTTTAAATCCTTATAACTTGTGTTAGATATATTCACCTCTGCGAAAACCCCATAGGAAGTCCTAGGCTGTATTAATAACCAAAGGGAGAGAGAATTCCCAACAACGCATGAATTAGTTTTTCCAAGGAAATATAGTCGAACTTATTGTATTTTCAATTTCTCGTACTGTGTGATTAAATATCTATTCCACTTGATAGTGGTTGCATCCCTGCTTGAGTCTTGCAGGGACTTTAAAGATTTGATACATTTCCTTGTCTATCTCATTATCTATCTGTAAGTAGTCGTGGGTTCTCTTAAATCTGTATTTTCATTATTGAATCTAGATTTATTCTGTGTGATGGAAAAAATTAAGGGAGATACCCGCCATACTCTATCTAGATATTTCAATTTGTAAGACCATCCCCTGTGATAAGGAAGTGGTTTCATTATGTCCATGTTGCGTGTTTTACTAGCGATGTGGGTGTTTACAATTTTCGACCCTTTTGAGTTTTTATATAACAAAATCATAGGTAATACAGTTATGTATCTTTGTCTGAACTTTCAAACAATCGACTCTTAATTTCTTAGAGTATGAATTTCGTGTCTTACTATGATTGAATTCGTTTCAAAGATGCACAACGTAAATTTGTAAAAATGTCCATTGTGTGTGCAGAGAGGTTTCTTACCTAAATATATGCATTTAGTAGCTGGAATGTAATTTTCCATTCATGTTTCACATAATTTTAGAGTGAATGGTTAAGGTCATAATATTGTTTTGTGTGTATACAAATAAATTCCATCTGAGTTATACCTCCAGTAAACCTATATAATAATCGCCTTAAGTTGCGTGTGCTTGAGAATTGTGTGTAGCTTGTTTGAGTTTTTAATCAAAAAATCGTAACTTTTAACATTTAAGGGAGAAAATCCCTGCAACATTGTCTCGAGTTCCGAATTGGGAAATTTTATGCCTCCGATGGACATACGAATATACTGTGTGAATATTTATGATTATGATTATAAAAATCTTAGATGTTTAGAAATGATCTACTTGCTTATGTTGGTTGTGAAGCCTGATTATCTTCCTGATTCAAAGGTCTTTTCTTTTCAGCTGTGTTTATACCCCATGAAGTATTTACACCCTAGAAGTATGTACACTCTTCCACGTGGGGGAGTGCAGAGGAGGGGTACCCCCTTTGCGGGGTCCGGGCTGGAGGGTCTGGGGGCAAGCGGGCCCCTAGTGGGGGTTCAGGGACAAATCCCTCGAAAGAAAAATTGCCTTGTAAAAGTATATTGTAATTTCATTGTAAATCTAGACTGTTCATTATAAGTTCGCAGATCTAACGGTAGAAATTATGTTAGGGTTTTTGCCCTAGAAGGAAACCCTCTTTTATGAGAGAAATGTATTGCAGCTATGGATGATGGAGAATATAGTATTATGAGAGAGGATACTTTGAGAGAAAGAAGAGGATGTTACAATGGGTTTTGCTATAGGTTGTATCCATTCATTTGCTGGATAATAATAAAGGAAGGACCTAGCAATTTCTCTGGTGGATGGAGCCCACACTGGGTGAACCATGTAAATCTGTGTCTCTCTTGTATTCTGTATCTTCTGTGTTTTGTTTATGCATTTGTTTTATTTTATTGCTCAATGGTCCTATTTTTCTAATAACTGGTATAGGAGCGAAAGGTAACTCATGGGAAAAGAGGGTTCTTGGTTCGAGTGGGAGCAATGTCGGAAGATGGAAAGTTTAGGGTTGAGAAATTTAACAGCCAAAACTACCAGTTATGGAAGATGCAGATGGAAGATTATTTATATCAAAAGGATCTATTCCTACCATTGGGTTGAGTAGAAAAGAAGATGACGACCATGAAGGATGAATAATGGGAGATTCTTGACAGAAAGGCTCTAGGAACAATACGATTGAGCCTGGTAGCATCAGTGGCTTTCAATATTTCCAAAGAAAAGACAACGAAGGGTTTGATGGATGCATTGGAAAAATTGTATGAAAAACCCTCAGTGTCCAATAAGGTATTTCTAATGAAGAGATTATTTAATATGAAGATGTGAGAAGGTGGGTCTGTTGCAGATCATTTAAATGAATTTAATATGGTTACTAATCAATTAAGTTCTATAAAAGTGGACTTTGATGATGAGGTTAGGACTCTTCTAATCTTGTGCTCATTGCCAGAAAGTTGGAACGGCTTGGTCATGGCTGTAAGTAACTCTCTCTCTGGTTCAAATACTTTAAAATTTGATGATGTTGTTGGTGTTATCCTTAGTGAGGAAATGCAATGCAAAAGAACAAGTGAGACATCAGGAAATGCGTTTAACATGGAGAATAGGGGAAGACAAAAAGATAGAGGAAAGGGCTTAGGGAACTGTGGCAATTCTAGGAAGGGAAGATCCAAATCCAGACTTGGAAATATAGAGTGCTATAATTGTGGGAAGAAATGACAGCTGAAGAAATATTGTAGAGCTCCAAAGAAACAAAGAGATGGATAGCATGAGAGAAATCAGGAAGCAAATGTAACAGGCGATGTGTTACAAGATGCTTTGGTTCTTTCTGTAAATAATATTTAAGAGTCTTGGGTAGTAGATTCAAGGAATTCATTTCATGCCACACCCCATAGGAAACATTTTCTAGATTATGTTCAAGGTGATTTTGGACAGGTTCATTTGGGTGACGATGCACCATGCAAAATTGTTTGAATGGGAAAGGTAAAAATAAAGCAACGCAATAGAAACCAATGGTTGTTGAAAGAGGTAAGACATGTTCCAGATTTAAGGAAAAATCTAATTTCAACAGAGCAGTTGGCAAGTGAAGGTTTTATATCCATATTTACAGATAAGACGTGGAAGGTCATCAAAGGATCATTGGTGATAGCAAAAGGAGAGAAGGTAGGTACATTGTATTTATGTAATGGTAATACTGAATCTTCTATATCTTTAGCTTCTACAAGAGTGGATACAACACTATAGCATCATAGGCTGGGACACATGAGTGAGAAGGGTATGCATATCCTTCACAAAATAAATTTGCTGCCAGATCTTAAACAAATTGATTTGGACTTCTGTGAGCATTGTGTTTATGGAAAACAAAAGAGAGTCATATTTCTCAGAGTCGGAAAAGAAAAGAAGAATGAAAGGTTAGAGCTTGTGCATATAGATGTATGGGGACCAGATCAAGTATCATATCTTGGTGTCTCTCATTATTATGTTACTTTTATTGATGATGAAACTAGAAAATCTTGGGTTTATTGCATTCGACAAAAATTTGATGTTTTTGATACTTTTAAGAAATGGAAAGCTTTAGTTGAGAATGAGACAGGAAAACGTTTGAAGTGTCTTAGATCAGATAATGGAGGTGAATATTGCAGCAAGGAGTTTGATGATTACTATTCATACCATGGGATTCGTAGAGAGAAGATAGTTCCAAGAACACCACAAGAAAATGGTGTGTCAGAAAGGATGAATAGGACAATCATGGAGCGTGCAAGGAGTATGAGATTCCATGTCGGTTTTCCCTTACAGCTCTAGGCAGATGTTGTAGATATTGTTGTTTACTTAATAAACAGAGGACCTTCAAGCTCTTTGGATGGTATAATTCAGAGGAGGAATGGACAGGAAAAAACCTAAACTATTCTTTTTTGAAAACTTTCAGTTGTGAAGCATTTGTCCATATTGATAAAGAAAATAGAACAAAGCTTGAGGCAAAATCCAAGACGTGTACCTTTATTGGATATGGTGTTAATGATTTTGGTTATCGCTTTTGAGATTATGAAAATAAAAAAATCATTAGGAGTAGAGATGTCATATTCAATGAGAAGGTCATGTACAAAGATCAGTTGTAGGGAAAGAAACAGGAAAAAGAAAAACAAGAATACACAGTGCTTGATGAGATCACTGAAAAAGAAATTCCAAGGGAACCAGAAAATCAAAATGTACAACAACAGAAGCAACAAGTACCTCAAACACCTTCAAGTGTTGTTAGAATATCTACCAGGTAAAGTATACCCTCTGAACGATTGTTACACGTCAAAATTACTCAACTGGATAAGTGTCTCATGTTCCTCTCAATTGTCGTAAGTGTCGCATCTTCCTTACAACTTTCGAAAGTGTCACAAGTTGTTCAGAAGTGTCACAAACGTTGTTCAAGAATACTGCCATAACGACGACACTAAGGAGGCACTTAAAACATCTCATACACTTGATTTGGAGAAGGAGAACTGGTTAACTGAAGTTAAGGAACTCTTATCACCTGAGAAGAGCTCTTAAACAAAGGTTCTGAGGGTGAGCGCTCCCCTACATCAGCCTTAGGAGCACTGACACTCCCTTATAAGGCATCACGGAGAATTATAACGCTTGTATGCCCCTCTGAAGGAGCGCTATCCACCTTTGGAGCGTTGGCACTTTCGTCAAGCTTCCTAGGGAGAGCTACAGTGCTCTGATGCCCCTTTTGAGGGAGCGCTGCCTAATCTGAGGCAGTAGTTGGCCCGTTGAGGAGAAAAAGGGGAGGATCTTTCAAGTTTAGAAGGCAGTTGCATTCGAATTCTTGGTTCCATTAGGGGATCCATGATCTAAGGAGGAATTTCCTCAACTTGTTCTAAAGATAATTCAAGAGGTTAAGCTCCTCTTAAACTATATAAGCAAGCTCTATGATGGTGAAAAGGGGGAAGAATTGCTAGCATGAAACCTGTGATCTCATAGGAAACACATAGTCAGCCAAAGGAGAGTGATTAGTGAAGTTGTTGTCATCCAGGTTGTGGATCTTTTGAGCAAGGGTTAGACGAAGGGGACTTGATGAAGTTGTCGCATTCGCATCTAGGATTGTAAGTACTGCTGTCGTTATTCTCATTAATATGACACACTTGGCCTATTTCTTTCTAGTTTGTGTCTGATGTTACATGAACTTATCATTAATAGATAGATCTATTTTCAAGCTAATATCAATAGAGTAGGAAGTAGTCGTATCTTGTTTGTCTACAAGACTCAGTGAGGAGCAAAGGATTGGAGCTCAACTCTGAGTGTGCAGGGACAAACATCGATAAAGAGGTACTTTTGTTCTCCTTCCTTCTCATGTGTTAATTTGTATAGATTTGAAAGGAAGTCAGTGTCCACATTAAGCATTTTGTTAAGGTCCTAACCCGCACATAGGTAGCTCAATGTATTCGGATGTAATAAAGTTCAATATTAATAAGACCTTTCAATAAAATAGAATAAAGCGGATGTAAGAAGACCTAATAGAAGCTTCTACTTCTAGAAGGATATTCCTCTAGATGATTCTCTTAATAGACAGATTTAGTATAAATAAGGGTCGAGGGTATGAAAACCCTAGCTTGGATATTATTGTAACAGAGCGCTGCTCTATTGGAGGTTTCCCCCTCGAAGAGGCCTGTGAACATTGCTATCTGAATCAAAGTGTTATTTCTATTGCTATTGTGTATATCATTTCTATGTATTGTGAAGATTATGCTGGATATTTTACTGCCATTCTGTTATTTCTAGCATTTCAATTCTATTCTGCATATTTTATATATCTGCTATCTTGCAAGTGGTATCAGAGCACTTTCCTTGGCAAAAATTGTGGGTATTTTTTTTCCAGGGTAGAGACGTATTTCGACGTCTTTAAGCCACAGAGATCTGTCGTTACGCACATAAACCCGCGATTGAGAGATTCATACATGTAGGAAATACAAGTGGTCCTTAAGCGCACATCTGTTGTCCACCCTTGTAACCCCTCTTGGTACCCCTTCGAGTGGTAGCGCATCAGACAACACCTGTGTACGGATCGGCCTAGATTTTCTAAAGCCCTCTTTAGATAAACCTATCGGATGCCAGACTACTATAGTGTCACCGAGAACAACACTCGGGAAGATACTCTCTAGTACCTAGGTAGTCGGGTAGTATGGCTAAAGGTACGGTCTATCCTCCTTAGTTAGTGCCCTGAGATATTGGTCCGAGTACTACTGTTGGACCCCACATGTATATCAGAGAGCTATAGCACAGGGAAAACCCTTGTTTGAAGAACCCTTGAATACCTAACCCCTGGGGAACATAAACAACAACATAAACAAATTAAACTGGTGAGATCTATTGACGTGCACATGTGTTTGCGTTGCTAAGTAAATACTCTTTGGTTCAGAATTTGGGGATTTCAGCACTGCAGCATTCTTCAGACCCAAGTATAACCCCGCCGTTGTAAAAAAAAAAAGTCTGGAAAATTTTTCCCCATTATTTGAGACCTATTCCATTAGACTCATCTCTTCCCCCTTGTCACATTCATCCATATCATTTTTCGGCAAAAAAAATTTCTTACCCGGCTGCTCCCATTTTTTCACCATTATTTGAGACCTATTCTGTTAGACTCATCTCTTCCCCCTTGTCACAGTCATCCATATCATTTTTTCGGCAAAACATTATGACCCGCCCGCTCCCTTCCCAGTTCACCCATCCTCATGGCCCATACCCGTAGCCAAGAACATGAGTCTCGCCTCAACACCTTGGAAGCTGGTTTCCTTAAGACCCAACAAGAAGTGCAACAACTCAGTGCTACTATTGCCTCCCGTGATGCCTCCATAAATGCCTCTATAAATGCATCTGTCAATGTAGCCATGCAGTCCACCATGGCGGAAGTCAAACAAGAACTTGAAACTGTCGTTGTATCAATCTGCACCAAACTCAAAATCCCTCTTGATGACTCTTTCCCTGATGCACATAAAAAGACTGAAGGTGAAACTTCTTCCCATTCCTTTCAACCCCATTACTTTCAAAGGGACATACGCCTTCCACGGGTGGATGTAACCAAATTTGATGGCTCGGACCCCACTGGTTGGGTCACACAAATGGAACATTATTTCTCTCTCTACAACATTACAGATGATTTGGACAAACTCTGGTATGGTGTTCTCCATCTAGATCAAGAATGATGGCAATGGTGGCAATGGAGAAAAACTTCCCGTCAAGGGTATATTGCTTGGACCCAATTTGTTGCTGAGCTTTATGAACGCTTTGACACTGACACCAACCATTTGGGCCATTTGACAAAATTGAAGAAATCAGGCACAGTCGAAGACTTCATAGCTTCATTTGAGCGTCTAGCCTTTCGAACAGAGGGCATGACTAATGCTTTCTTTTGAGAGTGTTTTATCAGTGGCCTCAAGGTGGATATTCAGGCACATGTCCTCATGGCTCGACCTACGACTTGGGTGGAGGCTACCAAAAAAGATAAAGAAGCACAACAAATTGTTTCCTCTCAAAACTGTAAGCCTTCCTTTATCCCGCGCCCTAAACCAGTAAACCCCACCACTCCCTCCGCCCCATTAAAAATCCAAAAATTGACCAGGGCTGAAATGGCTGAATGCCAAATCAAAGGCCTATGTTATAATTGTGATGAAAAATATTTCCCAGGCCACAAATGTAAGGAACAAAATCTCTTTATGGCCATCTCTGAGGATATTCAAGAAGAAGATGTTGACAACTCCCCTATGCCTGAGTCACCAGAAATTTTTGAAATAAACCCTCCCTCCGACCCTCCCGAAGTGGAACCAATCATCTCCCTCAATGCTCTCACCGAATTCTCTGCCCCCCAAACACTCAAGCTAATCGGTTACATCAAGCACCAAAAGGGCATCATCTTGGTTGATAGTGGCAACACCCACAATTTTATTCATCACCGCATTGCCCAAGAAACCCATTGCTACATCCATGCTGTCAATAATTTCCAAATCATGATTGCCAATGGTGGTTCTATGAAATGTGGCGGGCGCTGTGAAAATGTGCATCTTCAAATAGGTGACTACAACCTCAAATCCCATATGTTTGCTATTGACATGGGCGGTTGCGACATTGTGTTGGGTGCTGAATGGCTACGAACCTTAGGTCCCATTCTCATGGATTTTCAGAACTTAACCATGCAATTTGACCGAGGCCACAAACATAAATTTCAAGGCATCAGTGCGGGTTCTCCTGAAATCATCAGTTCTCATCGCATGGAAAAATTGCTCAAGAAAGGTCATTCGGGTGTCATAGCCCAACTCCACGCCATACAAATCACCGAGATCCCACCCGTACCCCAAGACCTCCAAGCCCTCCTTTCTAAACATCAAACAGTATTTTCCACTCCCCAAAGACTCCCTCCTTCCCGCGGTGTCCATGATCACTCCATTCCCCTTGTCCCAGGAAGCCTTCCCCCAAATATACGTCCATATCGCCACCCCTTTGCACAAAAGAATGAAATTGAAAAAATGGTACATGAACTCCTTACTGTCGGAGTCATCCGTCCTAGTACGAGCCCTTACTCTTCTCCGGTCGTCATGGTACTGAAGAAAGAAGGTTCTTTGAGAATGTGTCTTGACTTCCGTGCTCTCAATAAACTAACCATCAAAGAAAAATTTCCCATTCCTGTCATTGATGACCTCCTGGATGAATTGAGTGGCGCCCAATTCTTCACCAAACTTGATCTTCACTCGGGCTATCACCAGATACGTATGAAAGAGTCCGACATTCCCAAGACAACCTTTCACACTCATGAGGGCCTCTACAAGTTTTTGGTCATGCCCTTTGGTTTGTGTAACGCCCCCTCCACCTTTCAGAGCCTCATGAACCATGTCTTCCGCCCTTTTCTCCGTCATTTTGTCTTAGTTTTCTTTGATGATATCCTCATATATAGCAAGACATGGACAGGCCATCTTACTCATGTGGATCAAGTTCTCAGCCTACTCTCTCAGCACCATCTTTTCCTGAAATAGTCCAAATGTGATTTTGGTGCATCCGAAGTAGAATACTTGGGTCATTTGGTGGGCAAGGATGGCGTCAGGGTGGACCCGAAAAAGATTGAAGCTATGCAAGAATGGCCGCACCCAAAGACTCTCAAAAGCTTGCATGGATTTTTGGGCCTCACAGGGTATTATCGCAAGTTTGTTAAGAACTATGGAAAGATTGCAGCCCCTCTCATGGCTCTCCTCAAAAAGAACTCTTTCACTTGGACCCCAGCCACTGCTCAAGCTTTTCAAACCTTGAATATGGCCATGTGAACCACTCCGGTTCTAGCCCTTCCCGACTTCACAAAGACATTTGTGTTAGAATGTGATGCCTCAGGGAAAGGAATTGACATTGTCCTTATGAAAGAGGGTCGACCTTTGGCCTTCAATAGCAAACAACTATCTGAAAAGAATCTGGGCAAAAAAATTTATGAAAAATAAATGTTGGCAATTCTGCATGCCATTGAATTATGACGTCCTTATCTCTTGGGGAAATGATTCCAAATTAAGACCGACCATCAAAGCCTCAAGTACTTTCTGGAACAATGCATTTCCTCCCAGGAGCAACAAAAATGGGTCACTAAGCTCTTTGGATATGATTATGAGATCATTTACAAGAAG
>ML796093.1:252501-269700 GCA_009831015.1 Picea engelmannii
AGCCTCAAGTACTTTCTGGAACAATGCATTTCCTCCCAGGAGCAACAAAAATGGGTCACTAAGCTCTTTGGATATGATTATGAGATCATTTACAAGAAGGGAAAAGACAATGTAGTGGCGGATGCACTGTCCCGAAAGTATGAGGACAAAGGATCCCTTTTTTCTCTTTCCTTCATTATACCCGATTGGCTGCAAGCTGTGCACCAAGAATGGCTTCAAGACTCCAAAAGTTCACAACTGATCTAGCAACTGCAGAACAAGGCTCAGGCTCCCCTAGGGTACTCCTGGCTCCAGGATGAGCTTCGATACAAAGGCCGCTTGTATTTAAGTAAACAATCCAAGCTCAAATCCACGGTAATTTCTGAGCTTCATGCTACACCCACAGTGGGGCACTCAGGGTTCACCAAAACATATGACCAAGTCAAACGTTCTTTTTTCTAGGATCGTATGAAACAGGACATCCATAAGTTTGTGGCTGAATGTGAGGTATGTCAACACAACAAGGGAGAAACAGTCAAATCTCCAGGCACCCTCCAACCGCTTCCGATTCCCCCTGCTATTTGGAAGGATATCTCTATGGAGTTTATTACAGGATTACCCAAATCAGGGAATAAATCAGTCATAATGGTGGTGGTGGATCACCTTTCCAAGTATGCTCATTTTTGTTCTCTTCGCCACCCATTTATTGCATCCACGATGGCTCAAATTTTCATGGATCAGGTCTTCAAGCTTCATGGCATGCCAAACTCTATTGTTTCTGATCGAGACCCAACTTTCACAAGCAATTTTTGGCAAGAACTGTTTAAGCTACAAGGCACCCAATTGCATCTCAGCTCAACTTATCATCCACATACAGATGGTCAAACGAAAGTCATCGACAAGTGTTTGGAAACATATCTGAGGTGCTTTGCCTCTGAAAAACAACACCAGTGGGCTCAATGGTTACCCCTTGCCGAATGGTGGTACAACACTACATACCATACAGCCACTCGCATGACCCTTTTTGAAGCAGTGTATGGACAGAAGCCACCATCAGTTCTCTCATACTTATCGGGTACCTCGAAGGTCCAGGCAGTTGACCAAACACTTATAGTCCGAGAGGATATCCTTCATACCCTTAAAGAGAACTTGGTCATGGCCCAGAATAGAATGAAGAAGCAAGAAGATCAAGGTCGCTCTGAACGTCGATTTACCGAAGGGGATTAGGTGTTTCTGAGACTGCAACCATATAAGCAAACTTCCCTCAAGGTTGAGCAGTGTCAGAAGCTAGCACCCAAATTTTATGGCCCTTACACAGTTCTCAAGCATATGGGACAAGTCACATATCAGTTGGCTCTGCCCAGTCAGTCGAAGCTACATCCTGTTTTTCATGTTTCATGTTTGAAGAAGGTGATTGGAACCAGGTGCCAAATTCAAACCAACCTTACAGAATTAGCTAAAGAAGGATCTATTTGGCTACAACTAGAATCATTTTTGGACCAGCGGGAGCATAGCCTGCGTCAGAGAACCATCAAGGAAGTGCTAGTATAGTGGAAAGATATGACTCCAGCCGATGCCACTTGGGAACCAGCTACCATTCTGCAGCAGTTTCCACATCTCAAGCCTTGAGGACAAGGTTGTTTTTAAGGGAGCGGACATGTTAAGGTCCTAACCTGCACATAGGTTGATCAATGTATTCGGATGTAATAAAGGTGAATATTAATAAGACCTTTCAATAAAATAGAATAAGGCGGATGTAAGAATACCTAATAGAAGCTTTCGCTTCTAGAAGGATCTTCCTCTAGATGCTTCTCTTAATAGACACATTTAGTATAAATAAGGGTCGAGGGTATGAAAACCCTAGCTTGGAGATTATTGTAATAGAGCGCTTCTCTACTGGAGGTTTCCCCCTCGAAGAGGCCTGTGAACATTGCTATCTGAATCAAAGTGTTATTTCTGTTGCTATTGCGTATATCATTTTTGTGTATTGTGAAGATTATGCTGGATATTTTACTGTCATTATGTTATTTCTAGCATTTCATTTCTATTATGCATATTTTATATATCTGGTATCTTGCACATTTTTTGTCTTAGAGTTAGGGTCAAGCTCTTTGAGGTAATCTACCTGTCCGCAGGGAGATTTTCCTACAACAGAAACTGGTGACTCCACTGGGGAGATAGCCTCAAGTCGAATCTTTTTGTTTTGATTTCTCCTCATTGACCTTATTCTACCCCTCGATTTTTTCAGACCTAGTTCACTCCTCTTTTGATTGGTTTCATGAGATGATTGGCTCCCTACCCCATCTCACTCAGCCTAATTGTCGAGTTTGAATTACAATTTTTGGATTTCTTGACACTTTTGGGAATTTTTGAACCTGGCACCCCTGTCCCCGTGTTAACAGAGCGCCAGCACTCTCTAATAGCCTTACAGAGAGTGTTATAATGCTCCTTGCCCTTGACAATAGAGCGCCATCCCTCCTTTGGCCAATAAACCTTCTAGAATTGTTTTTTCAGGGTTTTTCATCTGTGTCTCTCTTATTGGGTAACCTTGTGAGTCAATCCTTCTTCTTTCCCTCTTTGACATCTGTCTTTTTCTTGAAGAACAAACATCTTGTTGTTTGGATTTTGTAGCCTTCTTCACTATTGTTGTTGACTTTTTCTTCCATTTGGAGTTTGAAACCCATGCATTGTATTTCTCTCCTCGTCGACTGAACGAAAAATGCTGGTGAAGGTCATCAAAGGTCTACATATCTTTTCATACAGTTTTAGTTAAGATCATTGTTCTTCGACTTTTTATTTTCGGTGTGAAGTTTGATTTTTTTTTTTATTGTTTCTTTTCTTTCGCTTCTTGTTTTGATCACAATGAGAGGGTGTATTGTTTGTATGATTCTTGCTTGTGTTGGTCTGATTTTCATTCATCCAAGAAGATAATTAGCAAGATGAGCATTGTGTTGAATTAATCATTATTCATACGCAAACAATAAAAAGCATCTTCATGATTGATTGTGCATGTTAGAAGGTATCTCAAAAGTTTTAGCATCACATCAGGATTTGATTGAAGAAAATTTGTTTGAGGACATTCCTTATTAGTGCTTCTTAGTGGAAAGAACTCTCTCTCTCCCTTATATAAATGTTCATCGAAAAAAAATGACTATTTATCATCTTTGATGCATTTTTGGGACTGAGTCATAATTCCATTCATTTCACTTCCATGCACCCCTTTTGAGTAAATAAAAACTATAAAATGAACGCTAATTAAAAATTATCTAGAACTTTTTCTTTTCTAGGATCCTCCACCAACAATGGACTAGGCCTAGTACTTTGGATTAGGCTGTGAGCATAACTCTCCAAAGTTTCCAAAACAAACATTAGCATCCTAAGATAGGCAGAGTCAAACCCAATTATCGTATAAGTCTGCCTGGGATCCCCCTCTCACACAGGGGTTACACACGAGGTCACATTCGGGTGAGTTATAGAGATTATACCTCCGTGATTCAACTGATTGTGGTGGTCAGATCGTATTATGGGGGTTGCTTTAAGGTAAATCCATAATTACTGTGTGGAATCCTTTTAGTTGATTTCGGTCTTGATACCCTGCCCATACGTTCGGATCAGACTGTCGACTGTTCCCGCCCAGGGGCTGACTGGGAATTGGTAACCTTAGTGGCCACAATCTTTAGGGTCTTACACAAGGTGATAGTGAAGGGACGTCTCACTGTACCTGGAGCAGACATTGGTCAAACTCACTCGGGCTCCTTGGAGGGTAAATCCACAATTACTGCGTGGAAGCTTGCACCAAGGCGTAAGTCCGTTAAGCAGGTCGCCATTGTAACTATCCCACCCTATCCCCACCCCTTCTTGACTTGATGACACGACGTTGGATTTCATCACCAACTAGTACGGTCATCGAGAGAAGGTATTGTTTGCTTAGTTGTGATTCTTAGATTTTATTAGCATATGTTGTTTCTTTTCGGTAGTTGGCCATAGATATTTTTTGCCGACTCTTTTTCGCCAACATTGACCCTCCATGTCATTTGCGGAGGCTACAGGAACTTCCTCCAGAAAATATGGAAGGAAACACCCCTTTACCCCCTCATTCTACGGAGGAATATCCTCAACAGAGTGAGGTTCAAGACACTACAACTTCCCAGGACGAATTTCCCACTCCTTTAGAGAATTTTTGAATTGTTTCAGAGTCTCCAGAATCGTACTGCATTCCAGAGGGATATGAGCGACGTATCCTCCATCTGAATTCCACTGGTGAATTTGTCATCGTCAATCCTTCTGACATTCCGACTGGGTCTCATCAAAACCCTTTAGCTGATGACCCTTTTTGGACCGTAGACATTGTTCGAAGTCCACCGCGCATGGTGCGAGATATTTATGGAACAGGGATGGGTGCTGACGCACCTATTTCCTACACCGTACCCCTAAACCATTTTACCAGTACCACCATTTTTATGGCCACACCACCTGTTGGTCCAAGCACATCGTCCATTGGCCCAAGGTCTACTCTTCCCCTCCAGACAACCCATTCTACAATAGTCCCTCACATCCCAACTATTCTCGCCGGTAATGTGGTGGTTAACCAAGCTGCGATTGGCACACCTGTAACACCAAGACCTACACTCCCTTTTGGGTATAGGGCACTGAATACTCCCACTGCCACTACCACCCAATCCACTACTACCCAAGTTATGCCGGGAAATTCCATACCTATCCAACAACCCAGGGGGACCTGTCTTGGTGGCCCTAATCCACTCAGTGGTACTGGTCAGTCATTTATGTCTGGTTTTCAAATTCTGGGAACTCTACCTCAAGTTGGGGGGAATTATCCCACCGGAGGACAAATTCCATTTGGCGGGCACCCTCAAGCTAGGGTGCATCCTCCCACTGGAGGAAAAATTTCATTTGGGGGGCACCCTCATGCTAGGGGGAAGCCTCAATTCAGAGTCTACCATCAACCATATGGGCAAAATTTTTCTGCCACACCTGATCTGTGGAATGTCCCTTTTCCAGGAAACCCACAGTTCTCGGCAGGACAAAATTCCCAGACTCTGCAACAACCTCCTCATGGAAAAACTCCAAACCCAGCCTATAACCCTCAAAACCCATCTGATTATCCTCCACTCACACATGCTTCTCAAAACACCTCAAATCCTGTGTACCCTGGTCAAAACCAACCTCATACAAGAGGGACCACTAGTTACAATTATCCACATAACCCAGTGATTGGCCCCACTGGTGTCCCCGTGCCACACCAGCATTACCCATAGGTTAACCGACAACTACCTTTTCTAGCTACCCTCGACCTTCCAGACTTGTCTCGGTTAACGAATCATCCTATTTATCATTCTCCGGTTTGGCTAGCTATTCCAGCTAAGATTCCTTCTGATATACCAAAATTCAATGGAAAGTCCGGAGAAGACCCAAACAACCATGTGATGACTTTCCATTTGTGGTGTTCATGCAACTCCCTCATGGACGATTCTATTCGTTTGCATCTTTTCCAACGAACACTTGCAGGTTTCGCAGCGAAATGGTATATTGAACTATCACGCGCATCTTTTCACGATTTCAACTCCCTCGCCATGTCCTTCCTCACACACTTCCAACTGCCCATTCAATACGATATGGGTACTGAACTATTAACCTCCCTTCGTCAGAAAACTTCCGTACATATCTCCGATCATATTCGTGAATGGAGATGATGATGAAGGCTAATCAAAGCGGTCATTCCTAACCAATTGTTAGCGGAATGGTTCACTAAATCATTGTTACCCCAGATGGGTCGTGATGTTTCCATGGGTGGTGTGGTCACCGAGGAAGAAGCTATCGCCCGAGCTCAGTAATTAGACTTAGTCTATTCACAATCTGGTACTCTGTACGAGTTGATACCAAACGCTACCCGTGCCACTAACGATCCATCCAAGACATCGTCTGCTTCCCATGCAGATGGATTTATTGGCTTCGTCAAAACCCAATCTACTACCTAGTCTACTAGAATGATTCAGCGGCCCGCTTCGACAGCTCCTCCCAGCTCGACTCCACCCTCTTCTAAACCCCCTCAAAATCAGGTCTCTGAGGTGAACGCGGTCCAATCAACCCCTTCACAACAACCTGGGGGCAAGAAGAAAGCGAGAAATAAGCCAAAGAAAAACAATAACAACGAACAACCCAAAACTCAACCACAAACCCCTGCTACCAGAAAACAACCACAACGAAAACCAAAATTCCCATGTCTCATTTGTGGTGACAATCAATACACTCGAGACTACCCGCATCGCGATGAAGTGGCCAAAAGTTTCAAGGGGAATTGACAACCCGCTGTGCTTACTCAGCCTTTTCCACAACATCAATATTTGGTTGCCCAAACCCCCATGCCAGGGGGCAGTTCCAACCAATCCCATGATGAGGCCTCAACAAGTGCCCACATTTACATGTTTAATGGGGTTAATCTGACCACTCGCTCTGTGACATATGACACGCGAGTTAAACCTGATAAGCTGAAGACTGCTAACGGTTCTTCGTCGGACCCATTACCATCCTCTGTTAATCCTCCATCTGTTATCCCTCCATACGGGCCACTTCATATTGAGAAACCTTCTTTTGACTCCATATTACACCCTCCTAAGAGAACCATCCAAAAATCTACCTTCAATCCTAATTCACGGGCTGCCCAAAATTACAATATTGTAGAAGATTTGGCCCAAGCCCCGGTGCTATGTTGGCCTTGGAAGTTCTACAACACTGTCCCAACCAATGTAGAATGCTCTTAGCTGCTATCGATGCTTTTGATCTTGAGTCATCAAACAACCTCATGTTTAATCTGGATGATCATCAACTACAACTCTCCCACCAGCCAACTTTCCAAATCGATGTTGTTGTTCATAATCAACAAATCCACCGAACTATCCTGGACGAGGGAGCCTCCACCTATGTCATGTCTCTAGCATGTTGGAAAGGCTTGAAATCACCTACCCTTAAAAAATCCCCTATGATGTTACGCGCTTTCGATGGACGAGGTTTTCATCCTCACATGTTATTACAATCCCTAGTCATTCATTTGGGTGGAAAAACTGTTACCGTTGATGTCGAGGTGGTCGATGCTCCCCTCGATTACAACCTACTACTTGGAAGAATTTGGTTCTACACTATGACTATCGTCGCCTCGTCGGTGTTTCGATGTGTACAATTCCCCAATCAAGGAAAAATTGTCACCGTCAATTAGCTTGATTTCTATACACCCGATGCTCGCATCCCTGCCACCAACAACATTCCTTTTTTGGGAGACCACCCAGTTACGTATGAAAGCGTCGGTGTTGGCTTATTGAAATATTCTAGCCTCATGGGTACTTTCCCTACACCACTTCCACCTACCACACATCATATTGTCGTCGTCAATATGATCTCAACTATGCCTTATGAATCCTTGGAATCATCTGATCCTTGGATTGTACCTAGTCCCCTGGAATTCGATGTGCTCGGTGACACTATGCCACTTAGCCCAACCGAGGCCACATACGTAGCTATCCAATCTGCCTCTCCCTCTTTAAACAATTCACATTCATTGGCACCCGATGCCTACTCGATGCCTTCATGGTTGGATTCCCTATTGTCTGTCGTTGATTACATTTCCCAATTTTTTCCTTCAGATGAATCTATTATGGAAATGCTTAGCATTGACGATCTGCCTTGGGATGATAACCACCATCGATCCTCTTTTCTTTCTCCTTTGGAAGAAATTCACCAAGACATACGCTTTGTCTTCCCTCCCGATGTTACCGATTCTCCACAATCTCCCATCCTCACACAAGATACTCTCTCTGAGGGGAATATGGGTAACATATATACTACAATCTCTATTGACATTTCAATCAAAGAAGGTGTCGTGGAAAACATTAACCTTGGTGCTAATTGCACACCCGAGGAAGTGGTCTCTTACACCGCTTTGTTTAAAGAGTTCTGTGATGTCTTCACATGGAGCTATGAGGAAATACTAGGGATTGACCCTTCCATAGTCGTACATGAAATCAAAACTTACCCTGACGCGAAACCTGTTCGACAAAATCTTCGCCCGGTTCATCCCAAGAAAATCGCAGCTATAAAGGAAGAAGTTGAAAAACTTCTAAAATCTGGCTTCATCTATCCCATACCTTTGACAGAATGGGTCTCCAACCTTGTTCCGGTTTCCAAAAAATAAGGGACCATCTGTGTTTGTGTGGACTATCGAGATCTCAACAAATATTGTCCTAAGGACAACTACCCTACGTCCTTCATCGACCAAATCATCGATAATTGCGCAGGGAGCGTAATCTTCTCTTTCATGGATGGATTTTCTGGGTATAACCAGATCGAAATCTTACCTGTTGATCAACATAAGACAACCTTTATCTGCCCATGGGGGACTTTCGCCTATCGAAATCTACCATTTGGACTTAAAAATGCTAGTGCTAGTTTCCAGCGGTCCATGTCGTACGCTTTCCACGATATTAAGCATATCGCAAAGCATTACGTAGATGATTTACCCATCCACTCATCCAATCGATCCGATCACATTGATCACTTGCGGATGATTTTTCTTCCATGTCGGTTCTACCGTATTCGCTTGAACCCCCACAAGTGCATTTTCGCTGTCGAATCTGGTCAACTCCTCGGTTTCATTGTCTCCAAAGACAGGATCTGGGTGGATCCCTTAAAGATCAAGGCCATTCTAGCCTTACCTCCACCCACCAATTTAACCCAACTCTAGAGTTTGCAAGGCAAAGCAAACTTCCTTCTCCGTTTCATCTGCAACTACGCCAAGATAACTAAAGGATTCATGCGGTTACTACAGAAGAACACCCCTTTCATCTGGGATGACACTGCTCAACGATCATTCGATGCTCTCAAGAACGCCTTCACCCATGCTCCCTTGTTATACCCTCCGGAGTATACAAAGGACTATATCCTTTACTTGGCCGCCTCCACTTCCACTATTGCGATGGTGTTAGTTCAGGAGGACCCCAACGACAAAGAACATGTGATTTATTACCTGAGCAAGAGTCTATCCGGACTCGAACTCCGATATTCACATGTCAAGAAACTGGCTCTGGCAGCCGTCATCGCTATCCAGAGATTCCGCCATTACATCTTATTACGCACCACCACGGTGATCGTAGAATCCAACCCCATGTACCACGTCTTGACACGTCAAGTACTTGGGGGCAAATATTCCAAATGGATCGTTATTCTTTAGGAATTCGATCTTGAGTTTACAAAATCATAAGCCAAAAAATCCCTGTTGTTTGCAGAGATTATCTGTGCTCTCCCTCATGCTGATGAAGACATTGAACCTAGAGATTCTCTCCTCGATGAATCTCTCTTCCTCATCAGCACCTCCGATCCTTGGTATGGAGACATTCTCCTCTACCCTCAAACCCAATGTTTTCAGCCCAACATTTCTTGCGAAGAGTGTCGATGCATTCGTCACCACTCTCGTCGTTATCTCATCATCGACGACACCTTGTATTGCCATGGTATTGAAACCATCCTTCAGCGATGTCTGATTCACGAGGAGGCTAAATGTATTTTGAACGATTGTCACCTTGGCACCTGTGGTGGTCAACTTTCTGGGATGGCCATAGCCCAAAAAATCCTACGTGCCGGCTACTTTTGGCCCTCGATTTTCAAAGATTGCATCGAGGCCGTCAAAAGATGCCCACCCTGCCAAGTCTTTCACAAGAAGGCACACACCCACCCTACTGCGCTGCACCCCATTATCTCCATCGGCCCCTTTGCCAAGTGGGTTATCGATTTCATGCAGTGTAATCCTACCTCAGCCGGGGGGCACGGTTACATCATCGTCACCATCGACTACTTCACCAAATGGGCTAAGGCTATGCCTACCTTCTTGAACGATGGTCGTACTGCAGCTCTGTTTATTTTCAACCATATCATAACTCATTTTGGTGTACCACTTGCCATTGTCACTGATCATGGTGCACACTTCAAAAACCAGATGATGAGTGAATTACATGTCAAATTGGGTTTCCGCCATGAAAACTCATCCCCTTACTACCCTCAGGCTAACGGACAAGTTGACGCCATCAACAAAGTCCTAAAAACCATGATCCAACGCATGGTAGGGGCAAACAAGACATTGTGGCATTTACAACTTTTCTTCGCTCTCTGGGCTTATCGCACTTCTTTGAAAACCTCAACTGGATTTAATCCTTTCCAATTGGTGTATGGCATTAAAGTCGTCCTACCAATCGAGTGTGAGATTCCATCACTCAAACTGAAAGTAGAACTCCTGCCCCATACTTCTGCCGAAGAAGAACGATTCTTGTATTTATCCAAGCTAGACGAAACAAGTCGTGATGTTTCTCTCGTTAATGAGGCACATCAGAAACGAATTAAGAGTCATTACGACAAATCCGTCCACCCTCAGACTTTCACAGAAGGAGACTTAGTCCTCATCTATGACCAAGCCCACGATAAATTGGGGATAGAAAAGTTAGAACCTCTGTGGCACGGTCCTTACATCATGAAGCGTGTTCTACACAAAGGTGCTTAAGAACTAGTAGATCATGATGAAATTCCTCTGGGAGAGCCCCGAAACGGGATTTACCTTAAAAAGTACTATGCCTAGATCACCTAGCATCTATACTTTATACATTATTGTATTTTAGTTTGGTGTGTCTATTTCTTTCGCGTGCTCGAGTCTTTACCTTTGCCACTCATGACTGTGCTTGTGTTTTCATGCGTAGATGACATCTTCCTTTCCTATATTTTTTGGGTTCACGGATGGCGTTATTCGATATACCTGGAACATTGCTTCGACAGCATGGGTTATTTACCAGTTTGACGAGGTGGTGAGTTCAGGAGGTATCTTCTTAGGACTAGCAACCAACAATATGGCAGAATATCATGTTGTCATCAGACTGTTGACCGAAGCCTCCTCCCTAGGTATCTCTCGTATCATTATTTACTTAGACTCCCAACTCGTGGTCTATCAACTCAACTGTATCTACGCCATTCAAAGTCCTATCCTGCTACGTCTCCACTTACAATTTCGTCATCTTGAACAAATGTTTGATTACATTGAATATAGACACATTCCAAGGAACTTAATAGCGTTTCGGATTCGTTAGCTAATTATATCATGGATCGGTATCTTGCCCACATATAAGATTTAAGAAAAAATAAATTGTACATTACATGTAAATTAAAACACATCACAGACATCATCATGTACAAATCATTGGCACTGTTAAAAACTTGAAACTGTATATATATATATATATATATATATATATATGGCATGACTGAAATGTTTGGATTACATCAAAAAAGTATGTAGAAGAGAAAAATATTGGGTCTTTCCACCCATACAATGTCGCCTAAAAAGGCATACAAAAATATGATCACCGAAGAGACTCTAATCTCCCCGCACTACATTGTGCTGCGAGTAACACATCACCACGCACACTACGTGCCTCAATAGAGAATTGATATTCTCTGGTACTCCCACAGTGCGTCTCTGCAGATGTAAAGGAACTTCTCCCCTCCATAAGGAGGAATGCCCATCGTGAGGCCTTGGAGATTTCTCTCAACCTCCCAGAGACCTATCATCGGTACTGTCGGATCTTCCGCAACCAGAATGCCCCCACGACGTTCTGGTACTGGTATATTGGTCGGGAGCACTGCTCCCTTGTCTGCATGTTGAAAACAATACATCTGTTAAGACTCTTCTACATACCCAAAAAAATATATATACATTAAAAACTCAAAAAAAAACAAACTAGACAAGGTATGGCTCAGTCTCTTACCTGACACATCCCAGTCTTCCCCTGTGGGAAAAATCAAATCTATGCTACCACGGAAATCTACCTCTACATAAGGGAAGTCCTCTATCCAGAGATACTGTTGTCTTAGCCAGGCAAAGAAATCGCCAGTGAAACAAAACTCTGACTCCGATACTAGCCTTGGAGATAGACTAGTCCACCTCTCCATCCTCAATTCATCCACTAGTCTCACCGCCAGTGCTATCTGAGGCTGCATCTGGGGGATGCACTCTAGAAAAAATGAGACCAGAAAAGAGCCATAACCAAACTGCTTCTGTCCTGTCCTGCACCGTGAAGCCTGTTCCTTCACATTTTGAAGGAACCCTGCACTCCAGTTGAACAGTGTTGGTTCCAAACACTGAACACCATAAGACACCTGTGATCTTGATGCTAGATGTGTGCTAGTACTGCCCGTCACGCTCGTGATAGCAAATAGTATAGACCGGAGGGGCAGCTCTCAAATATCCTTGATAGGGATTCTACCCACTACCAGTCTTTCTCCTGGGATACAGTGGCGTGCCAGATACGCGTCTACTTGCTCGGGTAGTGCCCTCTGCCTAGAAAAAGATATGGGAACCCCTCTTTTGGAGAGGCCAGTCAAAAAATACACGTCTTCTAACTCAATGGTTAAAATTTGTGTGCCAATTCAGAATCCTTGATCTGCAACATCCCATAGGCCGATCATGTGCTCAAGCAATAAAATCTCTTTCTTCATTTTTTGCAATTTGAAGAACTTTAGTAAGCCACAAGCTCACAATGTGGCCCATGTGCGAGGAATCCACAAGGAGGCTAAGTCATCCATCTCATGTTATCTTTCTTTCCACTCGATCATGGTCGACGAAATTACCTACAAAACAAAAAATAAATAAAGAAATTCATTATTCCCACGTTTTGGCGATTTCGACAATTTTTAAAAGCGATTTAAAACATGAAATCTAAATGCCCACATCATTTAAAATGATCACACCCTCTTTTACAATCACCACACCCTTCCCTAGCCATTTAATATTCATCATATAATAATAAAAACGTGTAAAAAATCAAAACGACTTCTTTGTGGCTGCATGGGCGTATGGAAGGATTTTTCATAGGTTCTTTGACAAAAATGAGCCATCCAATCAGCCATTGGGGCGTTGGCATCTTGGCCACCCTCCTCTAAAACATTTTTGCAAAAATAATCCTTTTTTTTAGCATTTTAAAAGAGGTCGATTTTGGTCTTTTTGGGCAATTTAGGGCTTCATATTTTAAATTAAATGATGCTATTAAAATGAATGTCAAACCATGTGTTTGAAATAAGAAGAGATGGACATCTACCTAGTCCAAATGACAAGTGAAATGGTGAACCATAGCTCCAACAGTGAACAAAGCAAGATCTCACTCAAAACGAGAATCTCCACTACTCCAAAATCCTTGTGCAAAATGAAATGGTAAATGGAATTTTCATTGTATTATTATTTATAAATTTTCATTTTTACGAGGTATAGCCATTTTTGGGTTTCTCTAACAACATAATGGCTTCGCTAAACCTCTGGTTTGTAGTTTTGACATCGCAGGTTTCCTGGCAGTTCTGACGGATGATTTACCTTGTCACACTTATGAGCATAGTCTTAGTTCGTTCTCGAGCTCGAAAATATGAGAACATAACCGGGTAAACATTTATCTCTTTTTTGGACCCGTACAGATACACAAACACACGAAAAATGAACCCCCTTGGATTCCTCTTTAAACTCTTTTCAGGCTCTCTAAATATGAAAAGATTGTCGAGTGACCTTGCTTCCTTTGACACTTGTTAAAAGGTTAGAAATGGCGTCTTTCAAGCGATAGTTTATATCTTTTTCGGTCTCATTATACTAGTGTACGAAAAAGGAACTGAGAGAGTTCTCTTTTAAGTGTTTTTCCAAACTCTATAATCCATAAAAACCTTCGAGTTTTCTGTCTTTGGACTCGCTAAAACACACGTCGATAGGCCCACATGGGACCGAACCCTTACTTCTTCCGGTTCGTTAAACAAAGGAGGAGGAACTTACCAAAGGTGAGTTATATTGAGCATGTGTTATCCTCCTCGAGCTCATTAAACCAAAAAGAGGTACTCATCCATCTGGATGGGGGAAAACTTGAAAGGAGCAAGCTAGGCAGTCTCTTCAGAACATCATCCAACACTTCTTAGAGTCACCCTTGAATATGACACTTTGTCATTTGCACATATAATAATCCACTGAACCTCTGCATTGAGCCAATCCCTTGAGTCCCTTTCACTCCTTTGGGTCACCCGACACAAGTCACTGTATCCACTGCATAAGTGTTGGTCAATGTCATGTTTTTCTGTTGTTCCTCAGTGTTCAAGGGAAGTATCCACCTCTAGAGTTATCCATCCCAAATATCTTTCCTCAAAGCCTGTGTCAGTCCATGTCCATTTGATCTATCAATTACCTCTCTATGTCTGTTTCGTGTCATTGATGGAGGATACATCAAGGCCCTCCCTCGACGATTCTATTCCTGTTGACTTCAACACATTATCCGAGAATTGGACTTAGAAAATAGTTAGTACTTTGGGCCCTGCATGCCTCAATGGCAGGCCTCCTCACATTCGACAGTAGGTTTACATCATTGACCTCTGATCGAATGATTCCATGGATGTTCGACCTCATCTTATCTATTCACATTCACTGGAATGTACTAGGGTACCTTGGGAATCATTGACATTAATGGTGATTTCACTCGCACTTGTTAATGGTTCACACCATTGACCGGTAATCAAGTGGTTTATTCCATGTTCGACATCAGGACATCTATTCACATGGTTAGAATCATACCAAATTGAGATTGGTAAGAAGACCCTGGGTTGAGTAACCACTTTGATATATGCTTTGCCCAGGCTGTGAAGGAGTTTCTATTGGACAAAGAACACATACACTGTTACATAGATCCACTTTGTATTGGTCATGGCTATGTCTTATCATCTCATAGATCCACTGTGTATTCTTCGTGGCTACGATCAGTCTGAGTCATCAGAGTATAGATCCACATTATATCTTCGGTGTCTATACCTTCTTATCAATACAATTATGGATACGCAGTGTATTTTATGGCGGCCATATCTTGCAAGTCTTGATCACCCAAGCATAAGTATGCCTGCCTTGGGTTTTGAAACATGTCATGATATTTGTTGGATGTTTGTGTGCAGGTTCCGTCAGGTTCTCCAAGTCTATACCCTTGCTTGAATGTCTACAAAGAATTTCAGTTATCAGTTCGCATCTTCTAACTTCATACTTTGGGGGGCATTCTATTACGCGTCAAAATTACTCAACTGGATAAGTGTCGCATGTTCCTCTCAATTGTCGTAAGTGTTGCATCTTCCTTACAACTTTTGCAAGTGTCGCAAGTTGTTCACAATTGTCGCAAACATTGTTCAAGCATACTACCATAACGATGACACTAAGGAGGCACTTAAAACATCTCATACACTTGATTTAGAGAAGGGAAACTGGTTAACTGAAGTCAAGAAAATCTTATCACCTGAGAAGAGCTCTTAAACAAAGGTTTTGAGGGTTAGAGCTCCCCTACATCAGCCTTAGGAGCGCTGGCGCTCCCCTATAAGGCCTAAGGGAGCGTTATAACACTTGTCTTCCCCTCTGAAGGAGCGCTATCCACCTTTGGAGTGCTGGTGCTTCCCTCAAGCTTCCTAGGGAGTGCTACAACGCTCTGATGCCCCTTTTGAGGGAGAACTGCCTAATCTGAGGCAGTAGTTGGCCCATTGAGGAGAATAAGGGGAGGATATTTCAAGTTTAGAAGGCAGTTGCATTCAAATTCTTGGTTCCATCAGGGGATCCCTGATCTAAAGAGGAAGTTCCTCAACTTGTTCTAAAGATAATTCAAGAGGTTAAGCTCCTCTTAACCTATATAAGCAAGCTCTATGATGGTGAAAAGGGGGAAGAATTGCTAGCATGAAACCTATGATCTCATAGGAAACACACAGTCAGCCAAAGGAGAGTGATCAGTGAAGCTATTGTCATCCAGGTAGTGGATATTTCGAGCAAGGGTTAGATGAAGGGGACTTGAGGAAGATGTCGCATCCGTATCTATGATTGTAAGTACTGCTGTCATTATTGTCATTAATATGACACGCTTGGCCTGTTTCTTTCTAGTTTGTGTCTGATGTTACATGAACTTATCATTAATAGATAGATCTATTTTCAAGCTAATATCAATAGAATAGGAAGTAGTTGTATCTTGTTTTTCTACAGGACTCAGCGAGGAGCAAAGGATCGGAGCTCAACTCGGAGTGTGCAGGGACAAACGTCGATAAAGAGGTACTTATGTTCTCCTTCCTTCTCATGTGTTAGTTTGTATAGATTGAAAGGAAGTCAGTGTCCACACTAAGCATTTTCTATCTTAGAGTTAGGGTCAAGCTCTTTGAGGTAATCTACCTGTCCGCAGGGAGATTTTCTTACAACAATGATACTCTCCTTCATTGTATTATTTATTGTTGACTGATTCTGGTGAACCAGAATGTTATGAAGAGGCAATGCAGGTAGACACCAAAAAGAAGTGGGAGAAAGGCATGAAAGAGGAAATGGATTCCTTAGAAAATAACCAGACTTGGGACTTGATTCAGTTGCCTGCGGGAAAAATAACATTGCAGAATAAATGGGTTTACAAGTTGAAGGAAGAAGATGGAGGAGAAAAGTGGTACAAGGCTAGACTTGTTGTAAATGGGTTTGCACAAAAGAAAGGTATAGATTTTGATGAAATATTTTCTCCCGTTGTTAAAATGACTTCAATTGGGACTATTTTAACTCTTTTGGTAGTAGAATATTTGCATATTGAATAGTTAGATGTAAAAACAACTTTCCTCCATGGGGATTTGGAGGAAGACATTTATATGTAGCAGCCATAGGGGTATGAGGTCAAAGGGAAGGAGAATTTGGTATGCATGTTGAAGAAGAGCTTGTATAACCTAAAGCAAGCTCCAAGGAAATGGTATTTGAAGTTTGAGAGGATTATGACAGAACAAGGTTATAGTAGATGTCATTATGATCACTGTGTTTATTTTAAAAGGCTAGAAAATGGAATCTATATTATCTTGTTATTGTATGTAGATGACATGCTTGTTGCAGGGTTTAATATGCAGGATATAAATTTTCTCAAGAAGAAATTAGCCCATTCATTTGTGATGAAGGATTTGGGTGATGCAAAGAAAATCCTTGGCATGAGAATAACAAGAGACAAGAAAAATTGAAAATTGACAATGTCTCAGGGTGAGTACACAAAGAAGGTGTTGGAGAGGTTTAGAATGCAGAATGCAAAACCAGTTAGTACACCTTTGGCTAGCCATTTCAAATTAACTAAGGAAATGTGTCCCAAGACATAGGAGGAGATAGAATACATGTCC
>ML796093.1:269750-311911 GCA_009831015.1 Picea engelmannii
GAATACATGTCCAGGGTCCCTTATTCATCAGCAGTTGGTAGCTTGATGTATGTAATGGTTTGCACAAGACCAGATAATGCACATGCAGTGGGAGTTGTGAGAAGGTATATGAACAATCCAAGTAAAGAACATTGGGAGGCACTAAAGTGGATTCTCAGGTATTTGAGAGGTACTACTACACATGCATTATGTTTTGGAGGTTTAGAAAATTTTCTACAGGGATATGTTGATTCAGATATGGTAGGTGATAAAGACAGCAGGAGGAGCACCACAGGGTATGTTTTTACTATAGGTGGAACAACAGTAAGTTGGATTTTGAAACTGCAAAAGGTTTTTGCACTTTCAACAATAGAGGTAGAGTATGTTGCTGCTACAGAGGCTAGTAAAGACATGATTTGGTTACAAAGGTTTATGGAGGAATTGGGAAAGAAGCAAGAGAATAGCAGGTTGTACTGTGACAGTGAAAGTGCAATTCATATTGCAAAGAACTCATCCTTCCATTCAAAGACTAAGCATATACAGTTGAGGTACCACTTCATAATATCTGCCTTGAAAGATGGACATTTGAAGTTGGAAAAGATACACACTAGCCAGAATCCTGCAGACATGTTAACAAAGGGAGTAACCAGGGAGAAACTGAGTTCCTGCTCAGTTTCAGTTGGTCTTCAAGAATGAAGATGAAGATGAGAAATTTGCTAGGTCCAAGAAGGTTCAGAGTCTAGTATATACATCAACGGTGGAGTTTTTGAGATCAGTCTCCAAGTGGGAGATTGTTGGTTGTGGAGCCTGATTATCTTCTTGATTCAAAGGTCTTTTCTTTTCAGTTGTGTTTATACCCCGTGAAGTATTTACACCCCAGAAGTATGTACACTCTTCCACACAGGGGAGTGAAGAGGAGGGGTATCCCCTTTGTGAGGTCTGGGGGGGCTATCCCCTTGGCTGGGGAGTCTGGGGGCAAGTGGGGGATCGGGGGCGAAGCCCCCGAAGGAAAAATTGCCTTGTAAAAGTATATTGTAATTTCATTGTAAATCTGGACTGTTCATTATAAGGTCATAGATCTAATGGTAGAAATGATGTTACGGTTCTTTCCCTAGAAGAAAACTCTCTTTTATGAGAGAAATGTATTGCGGCTATGGATGATGGTGAATATTGTATTCTGAGAGAGGAGACTTTGAGAGAAAGAAGAGGAAGTTACAGTGGGTTTTGTTGTAGGTTGTATCCCTTCATTTTCTGGAAAATAATAAAGGAAGGACCTAGAAATTTCTCTGGTGGATGCAACCCAAATTGGGTCAACCACATAAATCTGTGTCTCTCTTGTATTGTGTATCTTCTGTGTTTTGTTTCTACATTTGTTTTATTTTATTGCTCCGCAGTCCTGTTTTTCTAACAGCTTAGTTACATTGTGAAATAGTTGGTTAATTCTTTTGGTTATCAAACTAATGATGGGGCCATATTTCCTTGCAAGGGTACTCATAAGATATTTATGGGTCCACTCCTCTCCTTCAGACTATGGATAGAGCATTCCTTCAATGCCAGTGGAAATTGCATTTAGGCCAGATAAATCTAAGTTTTAATTAATGCTGGATCTTCATTATTTAATTTCATTTGATTTTCTTAACATTGTTTATTAATCCTATTTTTTTTCCTTGAAAGATTTAATCGTTCTGAGGAGATGGATTCATGAGATCACCTCACTTGAAAGTTATTCAAGTTCCAATTCTTGAGGTTTGATTTAATTCTTAGGTTCTATTTATTAGTGGCACGAGGTTCCACCCTAGGGCACTGTATTATGGTAACTTTTGAGCCAGGGTTCCATAGATAAACTAGTTAATTGTATTTTAATACCTTAATGCAATTAAGCAGATTGAAAAAGGGGGAAATCTGTATTGTATATGATTCCATGATTAAACGTTATGATGGCATGTGTTATGTAGAATGTTAAAAATCTGTTAAGTGTTTAACCGCCTCTGTAGCATGTAGCATGTATTATATACCAATGAGATTTTGCTTAAGGGCTTGTTGTAATATAGAAAGGAATGTAATTCTCTTATGCCTTTGATATAGATGGATCAATGGAAATTACTTGAAAATCTCATGTGATTCAAGAAGTTGATAAAATCTTTTTGTGTATGAGTACATTAGATGTTTATGCAGCTATGTGTATCTAAATATTCAGCAGTATATATATATATATATATATATATATATATATATATATATATATATATTGTATTCATTTCTAGAATTTCATTTGGCATTTACAATAGTCCAATATTCGTTAAGTTGAATACCTATACGTATATATTTACATACCTGGTAAAGGTTATGATTAACACAACAATACTTCTATTTTATTTAGCTTGAATGCATATCCTATGTATATATATTTACATAACTCAACTTCATTAACAACTAAAAATTCACAATAGCTTTCTTAACTTTACTAAATGAATAAAATCAAACTATAAGGACTTATTCTACAACCCATTTCATTCTACCAGCTATTAATCAACAAACATTCAACAAGAAAACAATTAGATGTACATATTTGAACAAAGTGTTGGGACAACAAATGGAACAACCAAGTTCCACCCAACCGTAGATCAGAACAACCAAACTACTTGCTCCGTTCACCCCCTAGCCCGACCATGAGTCCATAAGGGAGAATTCCAATGATCCTGTTTCTCTATAGACCTATTTCAGATTAGAAATCCCCTTGCCTCACACTCAAGACAGTTTCCATAACAACAAGTGATAACCTTTCTCCAACATACTAAGCAACATCTTGTCTCCTCCCATATGTTGTATATCATGAGCATCTTGTGCCTAGATCTTTTTCCCTCCTTGGAAATTTTCACAGGTCTACAAATCCCTGATTTTCAGGGGATGCTAGTGGCCAAATTCCTCATTTTCCACTTGTACAATTCAACCCTAAGGTAACTCAAGTTTGTTCCCCACTCATGGAATCATGGTCAACTAATTTCAACCTAGTTGTTCCATTTGTCCTTCAGCAATTAATATAAAAATATTTGTCTTTTACATGTCTCATGGTCAAAGAGTTGGTTTGGAAAATCAAACCTTTTCCCAATAATCACAAAATTAATTACAAATAATCAAATTCCAAAATTCATATTTTCCATAAATGGCAATAATTTTCCAACTACGAATTTGCGAAAAACGAAAATAAATTCCTATGTACATACAGACTCTAATAATTAATTATTTTTGGGATATTACATCCTCCCCCCTTCAGTAAAACATTGTCCTCATTGTTTGTTCCTTTCTCAAAACAGGGTTGGATAATATTTCTACAAATCTTCCTCCAATTCCCAAGTGGCTTCCTCAGGACTAAAGTGCTTCCATTGCACTTTTACTTGGGTGATGTCTTTGTTTTGTAGTATTGTTTCTTTCTTGTCCATAATGCGCAGAGGTTCCTCTTGGAGCTCACCTTCTAGTTCCACCTACACCATGTTCCAATCAATGATGTGAGTAGAATCATGAATATACTTTTTTAACAAAGAAACATGAAATACATTATGAAATTTTAAATTTGCATGGAGTGCAAGTTGGTATGCCACAGGTCCAATTCGAGCTAAGAAATCGAAGGGACCACAAAACCTGGGAGCCAATTTCAACAGTTCCCTAGCTTTAAAAAACTTCTTCTTTCTTTGAATTTTAAATAGACATGGTCTCCAACTTGAAATTCCTGGTGACTTCTTTTCAAATATGCATAGATTTTCTATCTATCTTGTGCCTACTTTAAATTATGTTGTACCTTTCTTACTATCTTCTCCATTTCCTGGAGAATTTATGGTCCCATCATGAGTCTTTCAACTGGGTCATCCCAGCTGATCGGAGTTGTACACTTTCTTTCGTACAGTACTTCGAAGGGACTCATCTTAGCCGATGTCTGATAACCGTTATTGTATGCAAATTACACTAAGTGTAGGTATTCCTCCCACTTAGTTGGTTGCATCCTTACGTACATTCATAGCATATCTTCCACAATCTGGTTCATTCATTCAGTTTGACCAATTGTTTGTGGATGGTAACTTGTGTTGAGATTCAAGTTAGTATTCAACCCTGCAAACAGTTATTTCAAAAACGTTGATGTAAATTTGACATCTCTATCTGAAATCACCATTTTAGGAATACTATGCAATCTAAAAAATCCCTTCATAAATATTTAAACAATGTTAATAGATTTATAAGTAGATTTCACAGGAATAAAATGTGCAGATTTGCTAAGTTTATCAATCACTACCATAATCAAATCATGTTGCATCTGAGTTTTAGGCAAACCTATGATAAAGTCTAGTGAGATAGTCTCCCACTTCCATTCTGGTATAGGTAGAGGTTGTAATAGGTCGGTTGGGTGATGGTGTTCAACCTTCACCTATTGGCAATCTAAGCACTTAGATAAGTATTCTGCCGTCTCACCTTTAATGTTAGGCCAATAAAACAACTTCCTCAATGCTGTTACCATTTTTTGGTATCCCGGATGACTAGAATATGGATTCTTATGTACTTCATCCAAAATTGTTAGCTTTAAATCAATGAAATCTGGTATGTACATCCTGTTTTTGAATATTAATAGTCCATTTCTGTCCAAACTCATATCTGTTATGTTCAAATTTTATGCATTACTTTGTAAATATGGCACTATTTTGATGTATTTTTCATCATGACCACTTGCATCTTTTATCCTTTGTTCAATGTCCCTTGTTGCCCTACTAATACTTATTTAAAACAACCCATGAGTTCTTCTATTTAAGGCATATTCCACTTTGTTTTCCTTACCCTTGATGTGTCTTACTTCGAAATCGAATTTGCTCAATAAGGCCAACCATATTTCTTGCCTTGCGTTAAGATTTGGTTGACTGAATAAGAATTTTACACCATTGTTATCGGTTAGCAACATAAGTTTTATTCCCATTATATAATTTTGCCACATTTTTAATTCATGAATTACCACTGCTAATTCCAAGTCATGTGTGACGTAGTTTCGTTTATGCTGTTTTAGTTTTCGTGACTCGTAAAAAATAACGTTCCCATCTTGAGTTATGACACCTCCCAAACCTTCTTTTCTCACATCCACACAAATTATAAAGTCTTTATCAAGGTCTACTACCCTTAAAATAGGTTCAGTTGTTAATAGTTCTTTTAACTTATTCAAACTATCTTGACATTTCTGCGACCAAATAAACATGGTCCCCTTTTTCTATAGGGATGTGATTGGGTATGAAATTCTAGAGAACCCCTCTATAAATCTGCGGTAGTAACCGGTAATTCCCATAAATGACCAGATGTCTGCCACATCCTTAGGGATAGGCCATTCTATGATGGCTCTTATCTTCTCTGGGTCGACTACAATACCTTCTTCAAATATTACATGTTCGAGATACTGTATTCTCTTTTGAAAGAAGTCACATTTGTCAAATTTTTCATATAACTTATGTTTTATTAATGTCTACAATACTATCCTTATATGTTCTTCATGCTCTTTTTCCATTTTCGAATACACAAGAATGTTGTCAATAAATACCAAAACAAACTTATCCAAATAGTGATTAAATATGCTATTCATTAAACACATAAATGTTGTTGGTGTGTTAGTGATACCAAAAGGTATAACAACAAATTCATAATGTCCATATCTCATTCTAAATGTTGTTTTACTTATGTCTTCATCCTTTATTCTTACTTGGTGATAACCAGATCTTAAATCTAACTTAGAAAAAATCTTTTCCCCTCCCACTTGGTCAAACAAATCATTGATTATGGGTAGGGGATATTTGTTCTTAACAATCATTTTGTTTAACTATCGATAATCAATGCATAATCTTAAATTTATGTCTTTCTTTTTAACAAAAAGGACTGGTGCTTCCCACAGTGAGATAGTTGGTCTGATGTATTCCTTGTCCAATAGTTCTTGTAGTTGAATTTTCAACTCTGTCAATTCAGGTAAACTCATCCTATAGGGTGCCTTAGATATTGGAGTTGATCCAGGAAGAAGATTGATAGAGAAATCTATCTCTCTTATTGGGGGCATTTCAGGTATTTCGTCTACAAATAAATCTCTAAATTCATGTAAGATGGTAAAATCTTTTAGGTTGGGTTTATTTTCTTTTTCCAACAGATTTGTCACTTGAGTAGAATGAATCTGACAACCTTTATTCATGCACTTTTTAAACTACATTGCTGAAATAGGCCTAATTGAGACTGGTTTTCTAGATGCATTGAATTGTCCTAACTGTGTTTTTTTTGTCTCTATAAGTAAGTGATTTCTCATAACAATCCAAAATTTCTTTATGTTTCTCTAACCAATCCATTACAATGATTATATCATACAACCCCAATGGTAATATATTCAGACTTAACTTTGTATTTTGGCCATTTAAACTGAATTCACATTCAGAAATGAAACATGTTACTTTTCTTTTTGTTCTTGTTGCTAGTTGTACTAGCCAATATTTAGTATGCTTTACTTTCTTAATCTTGTTTGAATCCACTACACCAGAAGAAACATAAATCAAAGTATCTCTCGAATCAATTAAAACATAAATACGATTATTATTAACTTTAGGTTCAACTTCCACTACAATGGATTGGTGATCATCTCGTCGACCATCCACAAATGCATTGATTCTGTGTACACTTCTGCGCACATCTCCTACTGTATAGGCCTCTTGCAGGTTGTGAACTGTGGTCCTTGCTACATAAGTTAAATGTGGATAGTTCCTCCTTCAGTGAGGTTCTCCACACTCCCAACATTTTAACGGTTCCCACGGGATGTCCCCAAACTTATTGGTTCCCAGATTAACTGGTCTACCTCCCCCTTGGGTGTTTTGGTTATTGGAGTGAAAATATTTCCTTGGGAAATTCTTTGTTGCATTCCGGAAAGGGGCTCGTTGATATCCTTTCTTATGCTAGTTCATTCTGTCCTGTTTCTTGTCTTTCCAAGCCTTGGGAGTTTTGAACCGTTGTTTGCATTGATCATAGCACATTCGAGCCTTCCTGAAAACTATGGTTAAGGTATTGGGGTTTTTGAAATCGATTATGTCCTTATAGATCTGTGGTGGGAGCCTAAGAATCGATGGATTTTTACTTTGTCCTCCCTGATGTAAGGAACAAATATTAATAATTTCAGATATTTTTTTATCAAGTCATCCATCCGAGTCTTAGCTCATTAATTTTTTTGGTCTTTCATTTATAGTAAATTTCTGATAAATATTGTTTCTTGATATATTTCTTGAAGTCCAACCAGCACATTTGTTTCTCCTTTAATCCCTTGGCCACCTTCAGGTCCTACCACCAAATACTTGCTTTTCCTTTCAAGTTGTAAACCTCTAAATGGTAAAGCAATTTTTTGTTTTTCATTGGTAAACTCTCATCTTTTATAGAAAATTAAAAAAAGAGGTAAAATAGTAAATACATACACCATCTGGATGGATCACAGACTCAAACCCTATGGATCCTACGAGCCAAGTCCTAACTATCTTTCTTTACAACATCATAAAAAGTGACCTTGTATATAGGAAATCTACTTCAAAGAAGCACTCAATTTCAGTAACTGAAGTTAGATTGTTATTTATGACTTGTCTTTAACTTTTTTCTCTAGTTATAGAAGTTTCTCCAAATAACTCATTAAGTTCCAACACAAATTCCATGACAATAACAAGAGTAAACAATTAAAAGAGATGGATTTGTGAAAATGGATAGTCATATTAACATGGAAAGAAATCCTTGACAACAGATAGACCACTTCATTTTTGCGTAAGCTTGCAACTAAGAAGGCATCACAAAGGATTAAGGGAATCCATTTCCTGCATGCTAATGTATGTTTCAAAAAACCATATTAAAACTAGAGGAAATCAATACAAGTGATCAACTGCAACTTTTAGATTCCATTACCCCACCCTTCTTGATAGAGGTTTGCAGCCAAATCCAACATAACTACCATCAGAATATGTTATCCTGGACCCAACTCTTTTCTTTGATATTCTGCAACTTAGAGACTATGATCTAGTAGTAAAGTGCATCCAATCTAAAGGAACATTTGTAGTCTTTAAATTCCATTGACAATGCATTAGGAGGTATCTAAGCTCAATAAATGCAGAGGGTTGTTAAATGTTTGCAACTTTCCTTAATTTTAGAATACATCCAATGCATGTATGGCATACATACACATTGAATGTATATATATGATTACAACATGTTTATATTTTCGATTGTGCAAATGCATGCAAAAATAAACTCATCATCATAAGCAGTGCAACAAGCGTTTGAGTCAATAACTTCCTAAGTTACTAAATACAAGAACTTAAATAAATAAATACCCTGATGCTTGTAATAAAGAAACCCCTATGCAAAGATCCCTTCATGACAACACCTAAACAAAATGAATAAACTAATCCTTACATAGGTGCCTCTGCTTATCAAAAGTAGGGAGGATCAAAGAATAAATAAATAATATAATAGATTGTGACTTACAGTGGGCTATAACTAGGAAAATCGGAATAGACCTATAAAGAAAGGATAAACAAATGAGGATCAGACATGGTAAAAGAATAAAAGATTAAAGCCCAAAAAATTTAGATTAAAAGGGAAAGAAAAAAGAGGTTAGGAAAACATGAAGTAATTGTTCACCTTAGGCACGAGAATCCCTCAAATAGGACCCATGGAGTGAGTTCTATGTTTCATTAGGTAGCCTAAGGCATCAAATACCAACACATACACTGAGGGAGCTAACAGTCAACATTTCTTAATAAATATATGAATACTAAAGGTATTAGAGGAATATTTGTTCAAATTTAATATGTATCGACAAACAAGGTGGAGACTACTTTAATGAACTTGGGCTCAAAGCCAATTTCTTTAAGCATAGAATTAACAAAGTGCCACTCATATCCATCATAAGATTTTTCAAAGTCTATTTTCATTAATAGGATTCTTTGACGAAAGTTTCTCATCCCATTCCATCCCTTCCCAAACTATGAGGAGGTTGTCCAAAACAAATTCCACCCCAATAATGACACTCTGTTCAAGTCCACTAATTAGCTCATAAAGAAACAAATTGGCTTGGAGATTTAATGTGAAGTGTGAAAGAAGTATATATTTTTTGGGTTCTGTGTAATCTCTCACCCATGAATAGTAAGTCTGCAATAATAATTAATCCTGATGATAGATTGAATATACAGAGTTTGAAATGTTGATGATATAAATCAACACAAGTCTCTCCAAAATACTATTGAAATAAATTTTATTCGTGAGGCTAGTTCTTTGACAACAATTTTGTAATCCAGTATTAGCAAAATGATTAGTCTCCAATGATGATCAATTCAGGATCACTAACTACTGGGACTAGTTTGATGTTCCCATGATTAACCATAGTACCTAGAATGTGGACCTGTAAGTCTTCATTGTAATCTCTAAGAAGCAGGGTCAATGAAGTCCCAAGTAGCTTTATAAAATTATGAAAGGTAGCCCATTTATTCTTGGGGCCTTAGGATCTACCATGCTATCAATATCTCTATTGAGCTCTTCCAAGGAGAGGTTGAGATCACAAGAATTTATATCCTTGCAGGAAAGGGTCACTAAGACTAATTGAAGACTTCAATCAAGGTAGCCTATGTGTGTTGAGTTAAAAGTTGGGTTGTAAGAACTTGTTTATATTATTCAAAAAATTCATCAAGAATCTTGGTGTCTTATCATCCTACCTGTATCAATTTTGAGGGAATACCTATTTTCTGGCATAGGTTTTTCTCAAGACCCTAAAAAAATAATTTAGTCTCCACTTGTCACATAGTTGGTAAAATCACGGATGCACTGATTGTCCAACAATAGATAGGAAATCATCATAACTGTATCAATCTACCAAATGTAGTGTATCATATCAGCTGCATCACTTTCTACCACTTGCCTACACTTTACCTCACAAGCTATTGGAATATTTCTTAAGTAAAAAGTAGAATTAATTGAAGGGGTAGGATCAAAACTCTATGATAGTCAATTAGGTCTAATAGTAAGTGGGTGGCATTATAATCTTGTCATCACAAGATTAACGGGTTTACAATTACCATGTGCACTCACAATTTATATCTTAACATCAATAGTAGGCTTTCCTTTTCTTCTTATATAATTTCACTAATTTTACACTCAGTTAGAACAATCTAGTGCAGTATAAATAATTGGGAACATGTTCAATTTAGCTTACATATTAAAATAATCAACCTACACCTTGAATCCCATTCCATGAATTTTCCACTGTATGTTTATATGAGTATGAATGTGCCAAGGTCCAATACATAAGGTTGGGCGAATGTGGAAGCAGTGGAAGTATTTAGTTTGTCTCTTATGGAGATAACATATTTACACACCATGCATCTGCATGGGAGAGATAACACATAATCTCTACATATAACCTATATGCCTTGCTAATTGAAATAAGAAGATAAGGATTATATTTTAGATGGTTGTAAAGGAGTAATGTCAATACTGTGGTGATGTTTAACTAATTTGTAGCTTCAAATATGTACCATGACTTGTCCTTCTACAAGAACTATTTGAAGAATGGAAGAATTTATTCCATATTTCTCTCAAATATGCTCTGAATAGAGTCATAGACACAAGCAAAGTATCAAGTCAACACTCTCTATCATCATCATGAAGCAAATAGTCATTGGGTCTGTAAAGGTATGACTTGAAATTTTCATCTATTTAAACAACTTAAGGTTGATGGTGCCATATGATGTGTTTTTCCATTTTCATAATATTCCTATTAAAATTTTTATGCAAGTGAGGAAACTGGACATATGCGTCCTTAACAAAACCGGGACAATGGAGATACTGTAATGAGAAATTAAATGCATTTTAAAATTTATTTATTATGGTCAAGACAAGATGGCCAAAGTCACTACTTCATGTGTTATTACTATACTCCCTAGATTTATAGTGAAGGGTTGTATTTTGCAATGTCATGAGAGTCGTGAGTTAAACTCAGATTCTGAGAAAGAGATTTTTGGGCTTAGCTCGATCCAAACTCAGGGTTGACCAAATTTTCCTCTTGTTGTGATTGGAAAGAGAGAATTTAAGATTCAATCTAAACCATGTAGCTCTCCTATGATGATACCATATTAATCACAAGCCTCCAAATTTATCTTCTGGATCATTAGCCATATTTAAATCCCCACAAAAACAATGGACAAGCCTTCTATTTAAATCACATAACATTTACTTACCTTCTGTTGCTCTGCTTGCACTAGATTTATGGGGCTTATCAACATCGTTCAAACCAAAAAGGTTAAATGGATTAACGACATGACATGAAATAATTCTGGCAAATTGGCAATGTATTGAAAAGGCTCGGAACAATAGTCAAGTGTTCACCAGTAGAGCCTCTTTGCATTGGGCACTAATCGATTCCACAATCTGTAAAATTTCAAGTTCAATCATGTTAACTCGCTCAAGAACCTCTATAGTTCTCATGAACCAGAAAAACCTATACAATACAAAGCATTTCCAAGAGAGTTGATCAGAACATGCATCATAAAGCTCTAACTTGAACCCAATGTATATTTGGGCAGATCCCGTGTGATTTATACCATATGGGAGGGCCAAATCACTCCCATAAATCTCCTTGTTCTTTGGAATTGGGATATTGGAATATTGTAGCTGCCCATACCATGAAATTGGAGTGAATTAAACCATAAACCCCGATTTATACCAAATGGGAGGGCGAAGATGCTACCAGAAATTCCCATATTTCTAGAAATTGGGCGAATGGAAGATTGGGTTTCAAAATTTCATGGACCAAATATATATATTTCTCTCTCTCCCTCATAAAAACACATGATAACATGATTTTTATTTTATAATAAATTAAGGTGGAAAGATAAAAGTTTTAAAAAACCACTACAATACAAAAAAATCGCCCTATAAAAATTTGGAGGCCCCTTAATTTTGCCCATAAGCAAAATTTCGCCCCTAAAATCACCCATGGTCCATTTAACCATAGAGTTGTAGACTCTTTCTAGTGTTGTTGCCACAAGGTGCCTCATTTAGGGGCATTATCTAATGTTAGAATATGTTACTACATAAGGGACTTAATTACACCATATATGATTCTTCGTTTCCCAGCATTGTCGATCTAGGGGTAAATTCCCACTCTCACACTCAAACCATTGCCTACTTTCCAAGCCAATGAATTCCCAATGAGGGGAAAGGAAACACCCAATAGTTTCCAAATGATGGAGGCATTTGTGGTTGGTTTGTTCCTTGGCCTAATTCAACTTTCTACACATAGAGGCTCAATATACTAAATTCTTGTTACTTCTTGTGACAAACCCGAGTGCTTAATCAACCTGCATAGATTTTTAGCTACTAAAAATTTCCTGAAGTACCCCCCAAAGGATTTACTCTTGGATAATATCTTCCATTTATCCGAAGTAAAACCTTCATTTTCCTTTTTTCCCTTCCATATAAAACCAAGTGATTTATTTTTGATATTTTCTAGAGTGCTCGCGGGAATATATTCTATGGAGAGCCAACAAAATGACATGGATTCAATAACAATTTTAATTAGGTCAAGAAACTTTAGAGAGACAACCAATGGGTACACCAACCTGTGATTCTTTTTTCTATGTTCTAGTAAAGCCATAACCTAAAATAATAGTTATTGGATTTTAAGTGAAATCCTAGGGATTTCATCCCTTTGTTGACGACCAACACTTGGAAGGGAAGCTTCTAAGTAATTATCTCTCATATGATGCTCGTTCAATTCATTAATGGAGATAGATTATTTTTGAAAATTTGTTTGCATTCATGTTGCTAGGCCATACAGCTCTAGGGCTTCTTTCAGGGTTTTAGTGTGTTTGATAGAACATGCTTCAAACAAAAAAACAACATATAACAATTTGAGAATTTGCAAGCTTTAGGATATTGAAAAACTTACTGATTTTTGCCACATTGCTCGAGATAGGGATCCTCTCTCAGTCAAGCTAGGGCTCTTTTGTCTCTAATGTCGCTCAATCTAGGGCTATCAGGCTCCTTTATCTCTGATGTAACTCGATCTATAGGGTTGTCGGGCTCCTCTATATCATCTTTCTCTCCTCTATCCAGTCGAGATCCTTTGTATCCTCAGTTGCTCATCTGTCACCTTAATCAGGATCCTCTGTCTCCTCAGTCAGGATCCTCAGTCACTTCTTAGTTGCTCCTCTGTCTCCTTAGTCGCTTCTTAGTTGGGAGATGAATGCGGTGATTATATCATCAAGAGGTGAAATTTTTGTGAGGTAGGGATATCGACGCGAAGGTAGGGATATTGGTGTGAAAAGTAGGGATAACGGTGAAATTGTTGTGAGGTAGGGATATCTGCACAAAGGTAGGGATATCGACGGGAATTTGATGAGGTCGTGATTTTTTTTGATATGGGACTTCCATTAAGTGGATCATAATATGATGGCTAAATGTGGCAATGACTGTAACTTTGAAACTAGATACCTTAACTAAATCTCAATTTGGAGAATTTGAGGTAAGTAGTAATGAAAGTGCATTTGGGAACATAGAGAAGACACCATATTGTGAGGTTGAATGTGACTCAACAACAAAGGCACAAAAAATTGACAAATGTGACAAGCCCTTATTCAAAGGCCATGATTACATGGTTGGATTAATGGTGAATGGACAAGACTCAAGGCCTAATCACACTTATAAAATTGTGGGATAAGGTGATACAATATTGATTCACTATAACTACCCAAACTAGAAGTGATGACATATCCAATAATACAAAAAAAATCATTGTGTTTCCTTTTTTTGTTTTTGTTTTTTATGTTTTGGGAATGATGTGTTTTTCATTTCTTGTTATTAATTTTTTATTTTTATAATATTAAAATAGTGTTTTTGTTATCTAACAGGACATACCTCCTGGGATGTAACTTTTGTGGCAAACTCGATGTCTTTTTGACAAACTAGAAACAAAGAGAATTATGTAAGATCAATGACATAATATACAAACACCTCATAAAGAAAACAAATTATCGATTGAAATAGAACATTTGTAAAGAATCAAGGATAAAACCTTGATAAACTCATCTGTCCGAGTCTGACCCTGAAAAAGATCTTGATGGAATTTATGTATACGTTCAAAGAAATCCAAATTAGGAAAAGGATCCAATTCCTGGATCAAGACACAAAAAGTAAAGAAAAAAACAAATCTTATAGATAGAAAAGCAAAGTTATTGTATAAGAATAACAAATAAGTCCCTAGAAAATGAGAACCAAACACAGATATGCACAAACCTTGACGGAATTATACAATGAACAATCAACATCTACAGTTAATTGATGCAGCAATGATAATACTTGAGAAGATGGCTCTGCAGTCCTTTCACCAGCGTTTACATGATTAGAGCTAAAGTAACGTGAAACCAGTTTTGATATTATTGACTGCAGCCAGAAACAACTTAATGAGTTAAGCATGAAAGAAAATATATGGGGTCTGCCACTGATACATCAATAACTCAATCTTGTCCAAGATCAACAATGTGGTTTTAAGCAGAAACTGCACAAAAATAAAAAAGAAAAACATTTTCTTACCTGAAGTTGATTGCCTACTACATGAGAAGTCTCTTCTGAGGGCACTAATTTAAATATGTCAAGCAGAGATGACATCAGATGACAACATTGATCTTGCAATTCATGGAAACCTAATGAAAGAAGAATAAGGTGGAATAGATAGCTGAAAAGTCATTCAAAGGAGGTCATTTAACTTAAAACCATTATACTAAAAGAAACATAATATGGGAGGGAATCCCACTTACTCCATATAAAATAACTATTCAATTGCTTTGAAAGAAAGAGTCTCAAATTTTGTTGTAAAATGTAACAATATGCAAAAAGGAAGTCATGGTAACAATGTTTAACATTTTTCCTTTACATACTAATGTATCATCTTTATAAATGACAACATCCTTATCCATGACAGCACAAATATGAAGCACATGCTTTCATAAATTTGACAATTTATAGAATTAATTCAATCATTTTGTTGCTATTATCAATATTGCAGTTTCTTAAAAAAATGAGTTAAAACATTTTGAAGCAACATAAATGCATCCTAAAATTCTTAAAAGATTCTGAAAATAAATAAAATATGGCACACGCTTACCAACAAGTGTTGGGAACAGAAGCTCTATGCTTAATAATATCAATAACAACACCCAGCTTAGCCAAGGGATGGCATCGATGTCGAGCATGAACAAAATTGATCTGATAATGGATCTACAATAGAAACTACAAATACATCCAAAAAGAAACTCTAAATCTTGAGTTTGAGATATTATTCCAAATATGTAATATGTATGACCAATAGCAATGGAAGAAAAAACAAAAGTTGTTTGATTAGATTAGAGATCAATCTAAACTCCTAAGAAATAAAACTGAATAAAATAAAGGAACCAAGTACTTATGTGGCTAGCCCCATAATCTTCTGCAAAGATTCCTTCTCAAAAACCCCAAAAGTACTATCAAGCTTCTCAAAAGCAGACTTAGCCACATCAAGCAACCCATTATGTGCATATCCTGCAATCAACGTTGTCCAAGAGACCACATCTCGTTGAAGCATTTTGTCAAACAATTTGCATGCATTCTCTATGCTGCCACATTTTGCATACATGTCTATAAGGGCATTGGCAACAACTAGATCAGACTCAAACCCAGATTTTATAATTTTTGTATGAATCTCCATGCCCTTCCATAGTGATGCCGAATTGGCACATGATGGAACAATAGTAGAAAATGTGAAGTGATTGGGTTGGAGACTTGTTCTTGACATCCGGTGAAAGAGTGCTAATGGCTCCTCGGGAAGCCCATCCCTTGTGCAACGAACAATCATGACTGTCCATGAGCACGCATTTCGTTCATGCATTTGGTCGAATACTTTGCAAGCATCCACCATAGTGTCGCACTTGGCATACACGTTGATAAGTGTGTTGTGTAAAAGTGTGTCTCCTATAAATCCTCTCTGCTTGATGTGGGCATATATGGATCACCTTACCCTTTGATAGGGCATTTCTTTGAATACATCCCTGCAGAAGACAAATATACATAGAGTAGTCTAAACGTTTACCTGTGATACCCAGAACGCCTAAAGCCTCACTGAAGTGGCCCTGTTTACAGAGTGTCGATATGGTCAAGAGATATGGCCTCCTTCTTTCTTCTATCGAGTGATCTCCTTGTAAGTTTTAAACCTGTGAAGTAAAGCAATGCATATAGATTCTTAAGAAAAACAGAATTTAATCAATGGCTCATACACAGAGTACACAGCGATTTTATACCGGAAACCCTCAACCGGGAAAACCTTTCTTATATTCATTATATCGAATTTCACCATTCACTATACAATATATACAATGTTTTTAGGTATTCCTTAGATACCAAAACTCTAATCCCTAAAACCGGGATTATTTTTAGTAAACCGCTAAAAATAGCAAAATCCCTTAAAAATAGCAAAAACTGCCCCCAAAAAAAAATTTCGGGGTGCTACCCCGAATGCTACATGTAACCAGGGGGGACATACCTACGCCCCCCGCCCCCCCCCGAGGACCACCCTAGGAAAGTGCCCAGCACACACGACACGAACAAAGCACTACTACGAGGGATCGTCAGACACAGTTGTCATATCTGACTCGCCCACACACACACATGCATAGAATATAACACATACCCAACAATCCTCTATCCCAACTTGTTGTTGATCGGGGTTGGCTGAGTTTTTTTTAGTGTGGGTTCTAAGATTTGGGTGTAGTACTGATCGTGGGTGGGGTTTTGTTTATTTGGGGTTTTCAAATTTGGGCGGCAAGGGTTTTCAATAGTGGTCAGGTTTTGTTTGCTAATTTTTTTTTTTTTTTTTATATTATATATTTTATATAATAATATAATTAATATATGATATAATTAATATATTATATTGAGGGCGTAACGGTTAAGAACATGAGTTTACTCCCTATAGGTCATAGGTTTACGAATATATGATTGCAATGACAATGAAGATGACAATGATGATGATGACGATGACAATGAAAATGGTGATGATGACGACAATGATGATGACATTAATGGAGGACTTGTTTGACCCAAATTTACTAGTCCTTCTGGAGAATTAGCCAAATGACCCAATTAATCTTTACAACGTCACCTTTGAGGGTTTTCAATACTAGTCTGTATGCAAAGTTAATGGTTTTCTTTCATTAATACTATGAGTGCACAGTCTAATCTACCATTGGTACAAATTATTGGTCTTACTGCCAGCACTTGGATTCAATTTACTTCCCTTTAATATCTCCATTGCTCCGCCTCTGTTAGATGGGGCTACGACTCGACGCCAATCACCAGTGTTGTAGCTAATGTTAATGGCTATGCCAAACCTTTGTAAATAAATCCACCACCACTTAGACAACCAGCAGTGAGCTCTATAAACCCTCAATCCATGGCTAACGACTCAACTCCACAACTACCAAGTCTAGTCATTATGCTTTAACTCACAATCAAGCTTTATCTTTAGTGGAAAGAATAAAAGAATATGTTATGTTAATGAGAGAGGACAAGTATCAAGGTGTAAGAAAATCCATTCTCAAGTGTGCAGGGGAACATAAGGGTGAAAATTAAGTAGAGAAATAAGTGTGCAGGAAATGATGGACACCTTAATGAAAGCCCCCTCTCAAATGACAATGTTTTGTATTCATTTGGAGCTTTGGAGTCTTGTATAAGCAATAATAAATAGGTGAGAAACAAAATGTGAAGTGTAGCAAAAAATTACAAAAAATAGGTGGGAGCCCATAAGCGAGTGGATATGAATTGAGAAGAGAAGAGAATGAGGTTCAAGTGCCATCTAAGACTATAAAGGATCTCATTTATATGGGGAACACTCACGATGGATTTCAAACTACAAAGGGTGCTAAATTGGGGTTACCCGTCATAGGGAGGCTCTAACATTGGAAAAGTGTTAAAATAGGTGTCAAAGTACCAATGTCCAACCAAGGTGGACCCTAAGGTGATTGAATTGGAAAAAAGGTTTAAATATGAATATGTGGAGGGAAATATTAAACCTATATGATGGATTGGACAAATACTTATAGAAGTCCATGAAAATAAGGTGAATGATCTTGAATCCAAATGATAACGTGTTCAAATTCCTACACCCAAGAAATAATGACAACCATGTAAAGAAGAGAAAAAACATAAATCCAACTGTGAAAATGGTGCAAAGGGTTAGGAAATAGAGAAGTATGAGGTCCCCATATTGTCTATCAATGGAGGATAAGAGGAATAAATTCTCATTAGTGGGTGATTCATTTCCATGGTGTTCCTAAAAAGTGGTGGAAAACTCTACAATGCATTCAAATAAGGTTATGACCTTCTTGGATTTCACAATGGAAAACTCTACTTTGCTCGAGATTGATAGTGTACCTTATGAGTAATATTAATATTAACATTATAGAAGGCCTTAGGGAATGTTGAAATTAATTGTTCATTTATTATATGCAATATATTGGTCATTATCTTTACATTGGGTTCCACTAATATTAGATACTATTATAGACTTCTAGGATGTGGACACAAACGTGGCAAGAGAGACGATTATGTCACAAACATGGCAAGAGAGAGGACTAGGTGGAAAACGTGGCAAGAGAGATGAAAACGTGGAAAGAGAGATGCTAACATGGCAAGAGAGACGTCAACGTGGCAATACCGACGTTATCGGGCAATATGATTTTTTTTTTTTAAATTTCCTCTATTTTCCGACAGTATGGACAATTTTCTCCATAATGCCACAAATAGAACGTCAAAATTTTTACAATATGTACTAGTGACAATATGATGATTAGAAATTTTATTAAGGAAAACATCAACATGAGGATTAATTTATGAATCATGATCCTGATCAATGTGTAATGCATAAAACTCATCAATAGTCTCGAGGAAACTTTTAAGTTCTAAATCATCTTCGAACACCTTCCAATATTTTACATTGTTCGGTATAGAAGGCCTCTACTTGACTTCTACATCATACTTGATTTTAGGATGTATGGGAATTCTGAAATTCCTTGCTGATACAACCAAATAATCAACCATGGTATTCTCTTCTCTAGGAATAAATGAAATGTTAAAAGCTGAGAAAAAACTGTCAACCAAGTCCCACACTTCATTTCTGTAAGATCTAAGCCAAGGGTGTTTTGTTTGATAAATATTTTTAATCTGATCGACTATTAATTCAACATCCCCAAATACTGATAGCTCTTCTATCCCCATGTATTTAACAGCCCTCGGTCCTAAGACAAGAGCTTCATACTCTGCCACATTATTAGTAGTTTCAAATTCTAGTTTGTATGACAAATATATAGTCTATTGAGCTGGTGAGACAAAGACCACTCCAACACCAACACCTTCCTTAGAAGAGGCTCCATCAAAGAGCATCTTCCAAACACAGGTGGTTAGAGGAGACTCCTCACAAAAAGTAACAGACTGTTTTTTGATTTCAAGAGGAGTTTCAGGAGCGCCAGTGAGCTACAAAATGCTAGATCCCAATTCTGTATCAAAAGCAAAAACAGGATGATTTGTGGGGTTTGATTCATCACTAATGATGTAATCCAATTGATCTTCCCCATAAAGTCTTCTATGATCTCCCCCAAAAATGAGAATAGTAGCATATGAGAGATCCATCTACAAGGTTCCCACAAGTCATTTTATCCAAGACCTTGACTAGAGCATTCTAAACTTGGGGGGAACATCAACCACCACGATATCCCTATGTATTGGGTTTCATTCACCGCATGGTTGGGAACTGATGATCGTTTCGATCTCTGAAAATTTTGGCTTTGCCCATAACGAACGAATCATATCTGATCTTGTTTCAACTTTTTGAGTCATCTTAGATATGATTCTCAAATATTGGATCTTCCATCGTTTTAATCGTATATCTCCTTCACTTGTAGTAATTTATCATTAAATGAATGAATAAAGAATAGGTTGTTTTCTCTGACCGAAAGAATTGAAAAAGAATAATAAAGTGTTTTATTTGTTCAGGAATTAGCTATTCCTCCCCCTCATTCTTCTCCTGGTGCGAGACTTCCGATTTCTTACTTTTAGGTTTGGTTCAATCAATATAGTAGCATAATTTTTGACAGGTGACTATGATACCTACCTACTCTCACCCAAAAAATGATTTGGAACCAATAATTGAACCATGCGAAATAGAAATACTTATGAGTACACTTTTCATGGGCAGCTGAAATAGAGTCACAACCAAATCCTTAATGACTCCAAGACATTTCACTTTCATGGAGTCAAAAGAATGTAATTCATGGTAAGTATTTGTGATTTCTAACCCAAGTTCATCCATAATAGTTTTTGGCATGAGATTGTGGGATGCCCCTAAATCCATCAAACAATTACACAACAGGTTATCATGAATGTTCAATGATGTATAGAAAGGAGGGGATGAATAATCTCTATCTTCTATCAATGGACCTAATATCACTGTTGGTTTTTCATCTTGTAGATTTACTGAATCAGTGGCACTTGGAGAGCCTTCCGGCTGTAACATTTTGGAGAGATATTTTTTAAATTCTTCATTTTTTATTAATTCCAAGAAAGGTACGAGAATATTTATTTTTTGGATCTCATTCTCAAAGATGAAAGAAGAATAAGACTTCAGAATCTCTTTGGTTTCAGGAGTAGGATTTATGATCAGAACTTGTGGACTTTGAGTATCTTTTTCCTTACTTCTAACAATCACAGCCTTGGTAGAATTTTCTTTTTGGGCAGGTTGATTAGGAGCATCAGTTTTTTCTTCATTCTTCTTGGATCTAAGATCATATCTATTAGTACTTTATTTTGCTTTCTCTCCCTTAATTAATTCATTTATTTCAATATCCATCAAGGATTGCTCATATGCAGATTGAGTGAAATGTGGGGATGGGGATGTGTCACCTCAGCAATTAATATCAAGATCAACTTCTACCTCCTCTCCTTCTTCATCAACAACCAAGTTGTTTTGTAAAGGAGCTTCTACCCTTTTATCATCTCTCTCTTTGTTTTTGGGATCTCTGGGAAGGATTTGGGGAGCATAATTTGGTCTCCTAAAGTTACCTTTGTTATCAGTATTTTGAGTATTTCTGTAGGCCTGTTTTCCTTCCAGTTTTAATTTCTCTATCTCAGTAGAGAGCGATTTTACTAATTTGATGAGCTCCTCCACTTGGGGCTGAACAATATGGGAGTCAAAAGTTGAGGCTTCAGTTCTACTTTTTCTTCTATCCCTATAATATTTCCCTCTAAGTTTATCAGATGCCACTATGTTGGATTCTACCTCCAAGGCTACATCTTGCATATGAACTAAGGAAGGTGATCTTATTTCTCTCAGTAGAAGGAAAAAATAAGGGTCAAAGGCACTAGCATAAGTAATTTTTGCAAAGGTTTCAATGATTTTATCTCATCAGGAATCTTATTGTACATTTTGTTAAATCTTTTAGAAAATTCAGAGACAGACTCTCCTTCTTTCCTTTTTAGGGATCCAAATTAAGTGATGTAGTACAGAAATTCCTTTTTGTCCCCCCAGTGTCTCAAGAAGGCTTCGTATAATGCTTCAATGCTAGTAATGGATCTAGGAGCTAGACTCCTAAACCACTTCCTAGCCTCACCAAAAAGGCTTTGGACGAAAACCCTCATCCACACATCCTCATTTTCAATGTTTTGATTATCTGCGTAGCTGTAGAAAGAAGCAATATGTTCCTCAGTGTTTGTATCTTCTTCTCCCGTAAACTTGGGCATGCATTTCAAATAATCTCTAGGAGGGAGAACATTCACTGGCTTAGGCAATACAAGAGGAGCGTATCTTCCATCCACTACGGAATCCATCCTATTTTCAGGGGGGTTAACAACTGCCATTTGGTTTTGAACTCTTGGTGAACAAGCAAGAGAAGGAGACTTGACTGTGTGCATATTAGGAGAAGAATGAAAGTATGAAGGGGGGGTTTCATTTTTCATAGCAGAAGGTTGAGTCTTGGACGAAGATGGTAAATTATGTAAAGGGGACGAATTTTCCACTTCTTTGGCAACATAAATTTTAACAGGAAGTGGGGTAGAAAAACCTAAACTAGGGAAATATTCAAAACTATCAAGATTGAAACACTTTTCAATGTCAGGAGAAGAAAAAATGTCAATGCTTTCTTCTTTCAAATCAGTTTCAAAGGAAGAGTATTCGACAGAAAAATCTTCAAAATTAGGTTTCTTAGGTACTTCAGTAGAAGGTAAATAAAGCTTACTTGATATAACAATTGGAGTATCAACAGTGGAATCTGGCAACTGACCAGAAGGACTTGTAGCAACAACATAATTTTTTTTTTGGGAATATTTTCCCTTCTTAATTATTTTCTCTAGGCCAGCCTTAGATGGAACCAAAGGTAGTTGTGGATTTGATATTGTATGCCTTCCTTTAGATGCTAGAGATGAAACAGTGGAGTCGCCAGGTGCACACTGCAATCTTCAAGATACTAAGTTCTAATGCACCTGTAGAACTAGTAAGTTGTGTCGTTTAATCCCAGGGAAAAGTCTTCAAATCGTTCCCCGACAACGATGCCAAGAATGTTAGCACTAGGAATCACGCTCAGATTGCATGGAAGGCAAGCCTTGTACCCATTAGGTTATATGTGAATGTAAGAGTGCTTTAATGGGTCAAATGGAAAAGAATCAAAATGATAATGTTCCAACTCGAAAAACTGGGCTAGAATGCTTCAGCAATTAAGGTCTTGGCTAACTTCAATCGGTAATTGGGAGTGAGTATGAATAGAGGGGAGACTTAAATGAGAGGAATTTAGGGGTTGTTGTAAACATCATGTCTACAAACAACCTAAGGAAGAAGGATTCTTAACACAATATCTTCTTGAGTTCATAACTTAAGGACACTAAAGAAACATCATGATAATATAATAATCAAACATACACCATAATATCATCACAACTGTTCATGTGAATCATTCGAAGCATGAACACTTTAGCATTAGAAGAAAACAAGATGAAAGAGAAGTTGATTTCTATTAACCAAGATGTCTTAAATCAAGTACATGGCCAGTTCACAGTCACTTCATCAAAATATTACAGTGTAAAGGAGACTTACTCAACCATCCAAACCTACTAAAGAATTTCATCTATCTATTTATAACAAAAGGGAGGCAACCACTGGAGGTACACGATGGCCTCCTTCCAGAAAAATCTCTAAGAATTTATTTCATCAACAACTTGACTAACAACCTATGCTATAAAATAGGAAAGTGTTGGTGACTAATCCAATCAATCTTCAAACTAACTTGATCCCTCTTTGCTGCGCAAATCCTTGTTTTCCATGTGTCCTTCAAGAGCACGTGGTTGTCATTATGTTGCCAACTTATGTTTCTATAGTTCTCTCCATCATAAACTATCCAAAAATTTCTTAGCTTGACTCTCCTAGATTCCTGGTGTCTATTGGTAGCCTCTTTAGGTAGCACTCTCAGTAGCGCATTTCAAAACTAGTCAAGTAGAAAAGGTAGTGCCAAAACTTCCTATCCCATGTGAAAACTTCGGTCTCTGCAAGATTTTAGGTAGCAAGTTTTGGTAGCGCCACTCTAGTGCGTCTCTATGCAAATTTTGTATCTGCCAGAAATTAGGTAGCGAATTTTGGTAGCGCCACTCTGTGTCTCTATGCAAATTTTAGGTAGCGCCAAACGTGGCACCTCCACTTGGACATGTGCAGAGCGAGTAGCAACCTTGATTAATATCAACACCATTATCTTTAGGTTATTTGGCATCATTGTAGGTAGCACACCAGTGGAACACCAAAATAGACTATTCCGTAGCGCCATAGCGCTACAAAGTGTCTGCAATCTTATTGTTGAAGGAGTTAATTCTTCATGAAAAGACCAAAACTATGAACAATAAGCACTTTTAAGTCTATATAGTTGGCAGAGGTAATGTTTCAACAACAACTTATCCTCACAAAAAGGAACCATCTTCAAAAATGGGGCTCACCTTTCACCAGCTACTTTGTTACCCTGACACTTAACCTGACACTCTTTCTTATAGAAGGAGGATCCTCCTTTGGCACATCAGGCTTCTTTCTTTTAGTGGTGACAGGCTTCTTTAGTGGATTTATGCTCTCCTTGGCTACTGGTGTCTCCTTTTCAATAACATCTTCAACCAATACCTACAATTTTCTTTGAGCTACTTCATCTTGAAAATGTTGTAACTCTACTTTGAGCTTCCTGTTCTGAGACTGGAATCCTCTGTTCTGCCTATACGTTTTTCGAGCTGCCTATTGAGAGGCTGGGCCTTTCTTTCTATGAACCTTTCTAGGTCAAGGGTGTGACTGTAGCCATCCATGATTTATTTCATCATAACCCTGTCAGACATGGTTTATGTTTTCAACTTAGCCACCTCCTTCCTAGCATCCCTAATTTGCCTGATTAGTCTTTTGAATGTCTGGTTGTCAGGTGGAGTAGTGACATGAACAATATTAACAAGATTTTTCATGTTCTCCTCTTCCTACTGCATAGGAATTTCCTTTTCTGTCTCATTGGGCTTCTTGATAGCTCTGTCATTATCTTTATTCTATTTCATAGGGGTTTCTTCTTTCCTCTCCATAGGATTTTCAATGCCTTTACCCTTCTTCTTTTGTAGGATAGAGGATTTTGGTAGGGACTGTTCTTCAAAACCATCTTTAGGAACTGATGATCTTGTGAAAGGTTTCCTACCCTTGGTATTGGCTGCTGGAGGAGAAGAGGAGAAGTGTAGCTTCTTCCCTTTCTTTGCTGCAGTTTTTGTAGTAGAAGGAACTTCTTCTAACTCTGGTGGAGGAGGAGGTGAAAAATATTTCTGTGGGGAATGAAAATATTCCTCCTCAATTCCTGTGACCTTCTTGATGACCTATGAAACTTGAACATGAACTCTTCTCTTTCTCTTCTTGCTTGTACCTTCTTTAGCAGCACTAGTGGATGATAAAGGGCTTGCATTTTGTGATTGAGGGGTGGTTGCTATATCCAAATTGAATTTCAAAACATGATTGGACAGGTAAGAAAAGGATAGAAAGGCATGGATACGAGGGCATGAATGAGGAAAATGGTATGTCAAATCAATCTAGTTGTGGAGTGAATCGATCCTAGTGACAAATCATGAGGGAGACCAAATTTTAAGTCGTGAACAAAAACGGTTCTAAGTCCAAACATCAAATGAGGATAAAAACATAATTTATGACTCAATACTTTATTTATCAAGGGGGTCCTAACAAACACAATTTTAAAAGGGGTGAAATTAAAAAAATTAAAATCTAAGGCTTAGTAAAAGAAGGAAACAAACTAAAAGACCCAAGGAAACTTAGTGTGATAACATCTTGCATTTAAGGAATTATTTGGAAGTTCAGTTAATAGAAACATGAAGCTGACATTAGGCCAAAGATGCAACGATGATACATGCGATGTGAAGTCTTACAAGCCCAGATAAGGTAAGTTCAATGGTTTTTCACATTTAGAGAGTCTGAAAAACACTAAAAGAAGACTCCAGAGTGTTCCTTTTTCATAATTAGATCAGTCAGTTTGAAAAATGGTTAAACTTATATAAAAAGGATGTCTCTTCAAAACCAGTTAAACAAGTGTGACTGAGACCTCTCCTGGAAAGACATGTCTCCTGAGGTGTACCTTTTTCATAGATAATCTATTGACCTCAAAAAGGGTTAAACTTATGCCAAATAGATATTCCTTCTGGACCAATTAACGAGTGTGAAATGAACAAGGTCACTCGATGATATTTTCATATTTAGGGAGTATGAAAAGAGATTAATTATAGACTCTGAGGGGGTTATTTTTTAGTAGATAATCCCAAAGGCCCACAAAATAGATAAACCAAAACCAATGAGAATGGCCCTTTTCTAAAATTTAGTCCCTCGGGCCTAAAAAAGGGTTAAACTTATGCCTCAGAATACTATCCTAGTGAAACAAATATGCTAGGGAATACCTTTATTCATAAATTAACCGTCCAGACTGAGAAAGGGGTAAACTATCACCAGACAGATGTGCCTTCAAGTTTTAGTTTGACAAGCGTGAAGGGAAAGAAGATCACTCGGCAATATTTTAAATGATAGAGAGTCTGAAAAGGGATTAAAGAAGATTCCATGGGGGATTATTTTCTTAAGAAATCCAAACGAGATTGAAAATAATAAATAATCTCTCATTAGATGTCACTTTCATAGTTTAAATGAGCTTGAAAAGAAACAATCCATGCTCTAGGGGAGTTCCCATGGGTAAAGGCAAGAAAAATATGAAGAAGAATGAGGCTTCAACACACAGTCATGGAGGGAATAAAAGGAATCCCAAGCCTATGAAGTACTTCGGCATGGGAATTAAATGGAAAACAAGGCTCCAACTAGGATTCCCATGGAAGGAAGGCTAAATAAAAAAAAATATGTCTCCAAGATTCTGCATATAAATCCAATAACACACATACAGAAGTTAATAAATCCAATATAGATAGAAACTTATGAAAATAAGAGGTTCTACTGAACACACAAATTGAAAACACCAAACCTGGACTATATAATATGGTACAAGGAACTACACATCCTTGTGCCTCATGCAGTGTACCATTTCAGGTAGAGCCCACTGCTAGGCTCTGACCAAGAGTCTCTTCAATAGCAAACCTAGAAAGTCTCCCAAAAGGGAAGAAAAAAAAACCATCTTGTAAGTATTCCAATGGTATCGAAACCATACTCATGGCTTCATGGATAGCCTCATCCAAAGGAAATTTAATATCCAATAAATCATGTGAACACGAAGGATCGATAGTACCAAAGGGCGAAGAAAATTGACTATATTCCATATGATGATGGAGGTTCTAGACAATACGAACAAAGTCTATCAATGAAGAATCACAATCATGAGGGTTTGAGGATCTACAAACAATGATATCAGACTCAAAAGGAAACCTGAGATTACCTGGACCAAGAGGGGGAAGCAAGGGATCCCATGCCCTTGTTGGATAAAAATACTGATCAATTTCTGAGACCATGTCTCGAGAAGTAAAAAATGATTACACGGGTTCCTTCTCAGAAGCAATTGAAAATCGAGGATAAAATGCCAGATAATTAACCTATGGTGGGGTAGAGTCTACATGAACACTAGGAACATATAAAGGGGAATCCTAAAATAACGTCGAATTAGGATGGTCATTATCAGATTCTTGTTGGTCGATAGTGACAATGCTTCCATTATGAGGTAAATGCATCACCTAGAAAAGTGTAGACACCACAACATTCATAGCATATACATAATTACTCCTAAAAATCAAATTGAAATCTAATGGGCCTTGCACCATTATAAAATCGATAAGGACATTCTTCCCACCTAACAAGATAGGAAACTGAGAAAGAACCCCCAAATATTCACTAGGATGTTTGTCAAAATACAACAACTTATGAAAAGCAGACACAAGCTCAGGAGAACCCAAATCTTTCCAAGCCGAGGAGGATAAAATACTTGTGGAGGCTTCTTCATCCACAATACATCGGTAATTATTTTTTGAATTAAATTCAGCCCTTATTTTAAAAGGTGCATAAGAAGGAAGGAGAGGCTCAAAAAGGTCATTGCAATCAAAGGAAACCATCCTAGGACTTGGGGCGATGTGCTCAAAGTGAGCGGAATGCCCCCTTGTTCTGAAAGTACTAAACTGGAGATGATAAGGACATTGTCAGTAGACACATCACTCCCCAAGAGAAGAGTTGGATCACCCAAAGATTGCATCGACATGAACACTTTGGTAGACTCGACACTCTCCAAGAGAAGAGTGTTATCAACCAAAGATTGCATCAGCATGACCACTTCCTCAACCACTGACTGAATAGGTTCGGAGGAAACCTCAGAAGACTTAGAATCAAAAGATCTTGAAGATAGGGACCACAATATTCGTGTGTCTAGAAGGCCAGGGCATAAATGCATAAGATGATATCCCTTGAAAATTTTACAAGGGAACTTAGGCTTACATCCTATCCATATAGGTTTCTCAATAGAATCAATGCCCCCAACATGAATAGAAGTAGTTGGCTTCTTGTCCTCAACATGCATCACAAAGGTTGTTGAAAACTCTCCAACATGATTAGCAGAGGTTGGTTGTTGAAATCCAGTATGAATCGCAAGGACTAGGTTTGTGCCCGCAAAATGACTTCCAGTGGTTGGTTTAACATCTCCAACATGATCTTTAGAGGTTGGTGATTGGTTGATAACATGAATCGTAGAGGCTACTAACCTATCGCTAGTATGATTTGCAGTGATTGGAATTTTTTCCATAGCATGACTTATAGAGGCTGGATGCTTTCCCCCAGCATGACTTGTAGAGGCTTAGTGTTTTTCTTCAACATGACCTGCAGAGGATGATGACCTATCTCCAACATGACTCACATAGGTTGTTTATTTCTTCTTCTTCTTCTTCCTCTTTCTATTTCATTTAGACTTCTGGTTACTAGTAGCTAGATTTTCACCAAAGAAGGAAGAAGGAGGAGGAGAATAATTTGTTGACAAAGGAACATCAACATGATGCCCATGACATAATGTGCTTAACTATGAATTATCAAGAGAATTAGGGACATTTGGAATGGTACCCAACAAAACTGGTAGTCCCACATTTAACCCAAGAATGTACAAAGTGGCCATCAAAGAGACACCAACATTTCCAAAGAAACGAAAAGAAAAATAATTCCTTTGCAAATGGGCTCTTTTGTTGGTATCATCGGGAACTTGGGCCATGGATATATTATGCATAGGTTCTCCCCTTGCAGGATTTTTTAAGTTCTTAAAAGTCTCACACACTGACTCAGGTGAACTAGTGTTATAAAAAATACACCTATAAGGAGACGACTCCACGTTTCTAAGAAGAAGACCTAAAAGTCTTCACGACCGATGGAGTGGGTGGTAAACAACCTTAGTTCAAATACCCAAAGAAATGATTGAATAAACCGCTATGGAAAACTAGGGAGCATAGAGAATACCATTAACAAGAAAATAATAGAAAGATACAAACTAAACAAACTACCCTTCTGGATGCTTTTGACCTAGGGAGATGAAGTCATGATCGTCCAAAGTATTCACAAAGGAAAATGATTGTCAGGGAGAAGAAGTTACCCAAACCTCCGACTGGCAGTATCTTCGGGCATCACCTAGAGAATACAGATTGTGTCTCAAGTAACATGATACACCCCTCGCAGTCACCTGTGTGTCAACCTATATAATGGAAACTAGGCCACCAACTTGTAATCAACAACCAGAGGGGTACAATCGATATTTTGGTGAGTGTATGGGAAGGATAACTAAGACCAAAGTTCCTACTGAGGCCTGAAACAAAACATAGCTAGAATCACTCTTAGAGTACCTTGGATGGATCCAGGTGTCTCATAGGTCTTACACCAGTTGGGCCAATAATGTTACAAGATTCACCCCCAATACACACTCTCCCAAATTCTTTATCAGGATCAGGAGTGGATATCTCCATCTCCATCCTCCACACGACCTCATGTTTAAATCCTTTGTAAGAGGCGCTTCCTAGATTGAGTAATTACAAAGTGGATTTTTCACACCCTAGCACAAACAGCTAGTTAAGTTCTAGTTGGCCTTGGAGAGCTTACCTCTCCACACCTAATCCAAGGCCCTAATATAATTTATTGGTGAACCCTATAAAAAGTGTTACTCCTATATTTTAGATTAGCGCATTCATTTTATGGGATTTTCTTATTCAAGGAATGAAAGTGAAACTTATGTTATTTGAGACTCTTCAAAAAATGAAACTTATTAGAACACTGGTGAAGAAGACTTTACTCTAATTTTACAAATGAAGAAGAGATTCATGTAAAAATCATGAACAATCCTTTAAACCTAAAAATGCAATCTTTTCTCCTTTCCATGCAAGATGCACAATGCAACTTTTGAGTGAAACAAAAGAGCAAATGAAAGGATTTTCTTTCTTATTTTTCTTTTGAAATGTTTTCAATATGAGAAGAAAACACAACCCTATCCCAATTCTTTTTTCTTTTTTAAATAACAATGCACATAAAATGAAAAGAAAGAAAGAGACCAAAAAAACTCGGTTTTCTTTTTATTTTCTTCCAATCAAAGTAGAAATAACAAAATATGCTAAAAGAAACTGCATAATACATGATTCATGGTCCCCCCGAGCCATGAGGGGGAATTTTTGCTTTTTAAATGCAAAACATTTTTATTAAAATTCAAGCTAAAAATAAGCCAAAAATGCTTGGAAACACAGAGAGACAAGAGGATTTATTTTTTATTTCATAAACAATTTGAACCTACAAACTGTCTAAACCCCAAACAACACAAGCTTCTGGAAGTCACGAAGACGTGGGAACCACAAGTTTCCTGTAGAAAAAGGAAAATATTTTTGAATTATTTTTCCAAAACAACAGAGACGCGTGCTATGCATCGCCAACATGCGTATGTACGCATGCTATATAGAGAACATGGCACATACAACTTTGCAAATTTTCAAAAATAAAAAAGTTTGGATAGGAAAGTGGGAAAGGGAAGTTGGTAGGCACCTGGAAGGTGACCAGAACCAACCTGACTTAGAACACTCAGAAAACTCAAAAAGAAACTGAAAATCAAATCAAAACAAAATCTCCGACTAAGACCCTAAAGAGAATCCCTGGTGGAGTTGTCAATTCTTCTATGGGGAAAATCCCCCTATACTAGGTCTAAGGTAAAGGCATAGCGATAACTCCCTTAAAAGATTGATCTACCCTTAATATACCCCAAAACCAATTAAACTAAGTGATGGGAGAGAAAGGAAAGAGAGTTAATTAGTGCACATTTAGTTCTTGTGGTTGGTTGGTGTTCACCTCTTTCACTTGTTATCGCCTCCTAGATCACGGGTATCCTCCCAAAAATGACCTACAAAATGTTAGGAATACAATGCAACAACATATGCAATATACACTTATCACTTTAAAAGTTTAGACATAGATATAAATGCATAAATTAACAAAAGCATGTAAACATAGGGTTTTGGGACAAGGATGAACTCTTTTATTCAATTTCAAGATAAAAAGGATTAGAACCGTTGTTCTAAACCGCTCCATGAACCAAGTCTGGGCTCCACTATCGTGGTTCCAAGTGAGTCAATCCCACATTAGCTTCTCAAAACCAGCATATCACCAAGGGAAAGAGAAAGGGTTGATAAAGAGAAAGGATAGAGGGGAAGGTTGCGGCTAATAATTAGAATGAGATGCAAATCTTGGGCTAAGAAAGGGAATCGATTTTAGCGGAGTTTTCTTATTCTCTTTCTCATGTTAATAAATGACTCCCCAAGACCTCTTTTTATATGAGAAAAATATGGTTATTTGGATTGGGGATGAGATACAAGTGGTAAAATGATTAGGAAACCCTCCATAGCCCATAAACTTCACCGAATTCCACGCAATCTTATATTTTTTTCAACTTTTGGAGGTACATGTGGGGTAATTAGCATGCAACACCCGTTTTTACGTGGGATAACTATCATGCACCATGTGTGTGTGCATGGGTTATTAGTGTAGTAAGGCATATACACTATCCAAAATTTGTTTTTTAAAAAATAATCCTTAGCAATATTTTGGCAAAGTATGCAAATGGAAGGGTCGATGTCTTGTATGCACAGATAAGGAATTTTGGACTATAATAGTAATGGATAGAAAAATATTGAGAGGAATATATGCAACTTCTATGAAAAGTCATGGAGGGAATAAACAAGACTCCTAACCCTATGAAAGTACTTTAGCATGGGCACCAAAATATGAACAAGGTTCTAACCAAGTAAACCATGAATGGTATTCTCTACCACATGAATTACGATGCTTCTAAATTATAGAGAAAGTTCTATGTCGCAACTCAGTGGGGTCGATTTGACGGAAAAATGAAACAGGAAATGGATAATGGAAAAGTGCATGGAGGGGAAAATATAACCTATATTACAGTTTTGAGATCATTACCTATCAGAATGGATCAACATGGAACAAGCAGGTGACAAATAAAATGTCTCCAAAGTCTTGTATATAAGACCAAGAACACTTACCCAGAACTTAGTAAATCCAATATAGAAACCTATGATAAAAATATGTTCGAAGGAACATAGAACTTGAAAACTATAAACCCTAAAAGTACAATATGTACATAGGACCGCACGACCTTGTGGCTTATGCATATTAGTTCTCTAGGTAGATCCCATTGCTAGCATCAAGCCAAGGGTTTCGTGGGTAACCAACAATTAAATATTTCAGTTCAATAAGACGTTGAGGATCCATAATCATAGCTTCAAGGATGGCCTCATTTGAAGGAAACTCAACATCCATGAACCCAAGGCTCAAAAACACACAAATACCATGGCCCTTGGTCTCACAAATAGTGATATGGGACTCAAAAGGAAACACCAAATTACTCAAGACAATAGGGGGAAGAAATGGTTCCCATGCCCCCATTGGATAAAACACATGATCAATTGTTGAGACCTTGTCTTGAGAAGGTGAACATAACTATAAAATTCCCATCTTAGGAGAAATTGAACATCGAGTATAAGACACCGCATAATTCACCCGTGGTGGGAAAGAGTCTACTCAAACACTAGGAACATACAAAGGAGAACACTGGGATGAAGTCAAACTAGGATGGTCATTATCAGATGAAAGTTGATCAATAGTGACAATGCTTCAGTTTTGATGGATATGCATCACACGAATGAGCGTAGACATCATGACATTCATCGGATAAACATAATCATGTCCAAGAAGCATATGAATTCTAAAGGGCCTGACACCACTAACATATCGACTAGAATAGACTTCCCGCCTAAGGTGATAAGAAACTAAGGAAGAATATCTTGACATTCATGAGGTCTTCTATCAAAATCCAAAAAATCACTGGTAGCTATCACAAGCTTGGGAGAACCAAAATCTTTCCAAGTTGAAGAGGATACAATAATTGCAGAGGATCCTTCATATATGATACATCGAATAATTCCTTTCAAAATAGGTTCAACTAGAACCGTTATCTCAAAAGGTGCAGAAGAAGGAAGGAGAGGAACCAAAAGATCAATCCAATCAAAGGAAACCATCCTAGGACTTGGAGGGAGCGTACTTGAAGAGAGTGGAATGCCCCCTTATTTCAAAGTTACTGAACTGGAAATTCTAAATATGTAGTCAAAAGATGCATAAATCCCTAAAAGAAGAGTGGGATCAGTCGAATATTGCATCGGCTCAACCAATTTGGAAGACTAATCACTCTCCAATAGAAGAGTGGGATCAACTGAATATTGCATCGATGTGACCACTTCCTCAACCATTGGTTGAATAAGCTGTGAGACAAAATGGTCAAGAGATGCATCAACCCCCAAAACAAGACTAGTATCATCCGAATATGATATCAACATGATCACTTCATCAACCAAAAATTGATTAGATTGATGGGAAATTGAATATTACTCAAAACTAGAAGGTCCTTCAGACAAGGACCATGCTCTTTGTACCATGGAAATAGAAGAGCCCAAATGAGTAAGATGATCTCCTTTGCAAATATCACAAGGGAAATTGAGATTACGTCCTATTCATATAGGGTTCTCAACAATATCAATGCCCCCATCATGACTTGTAGTGGCTTGTGGGTTTCCCCCATCATGACTTGTAGTGGCTTGTGGGTTTCCCCCATCATGACTTGTAGTGGCTTGTGGGTTTCCCCCATCATGACTTGCAGTGGCTAGGTATTGATCTCCAACATGACTTGCATAGGTTGGTGACGTTTTTCCAGTATGACTACCAGTGACTAGATTGTTTCTCCTAGCATGACTCACAGAGGCCGGTTTCTTTCCCTCAACATGAATATCAGAGGTTGGCAACATGTCTCTAATGTAACTAGCATAGGTTGGATACATGACTCCAACATGACTTGTAGAGGTTGGTGACTCAACACCAGTATGACTAGCAATGAATGGAATTTTAATTTCATCATGAGATGCAGAGGCTAGTTTCTTTCCCCTAGCATGACTCACATAAATTTATGATAGGTCCCCAACATGACTAGAAGAGGTTGGTGAACTCTTTTTCTTACTCTTCCTCTTCGTCTTCCTTTTAGACTTCTGGTTGCTAGTAGCTATACTTTCACTAGAAGAGAGAGAAGAAGAGGGAGTATAATTTTTGGATGAAGAAGGTGAAGGATCAACATCCGTACGATTACCATGACATAAAATTATTATATGAGAAGCATCAGGAGCATTCAGGACATTCAGAGTGGTCCACAACCAAACTTGTAGTCATGGGAATGGAAAAGCAAAAGGATCCCCTTGGGAAGGGGTCCCTTTGTTGGTATCCTCAAGAAATTTGGCCATGAATTTCTTATGCATAGGTTCATCCCTTGCAAAATTTGTCATGTTCATAAAAGTCTCACGCACTAGCTCTAGAGAACGAGTGGTAAAAAAACCCATGCCTTCTAAGATGCAGATCCACACTTTCAAGAGAAATATCAGGTGTCCTTCTCAACCAGTGGAGCAGTTGGTCAACCACCTTGAATCAACTATCCAAAAGAGCTGATATTGACAAAACATAAGGCCAACAATACAAAGTAGCACTCTACTAAAAAATACTAAGAGAAACATCGCAAGCAAACACATTTTCCAAATCTTTATCCCAGGTGGATAAGGTCTCGATTCCAAAGCAATGAAAAAGTGTAAAGGGACCTAATGGACAAGGGAATTTTTTTATTAAGTTCCATGGACCAACGAACAAAGGAGTGAGAAGAAATTATCACGACCTCCACTTACCAGTCTTATCTAGTGCAAGTACCCATGCTTCGCGGGGAACCCTCCAACAATACTGAAAAGTGTGATATGAAATCTTCCCCAGGCACCACAAAAAATATTTGTATTCACCTATGACATCCTTAGTAAAAGAAACCAAGGTCACCAAATCATAGTCAATGTCCAGATGGCATAGTCGATAGTTAGGATCGAACATATGGGAAGGGTAACTAAGACCAAAGTTCTTCATTAGGAATGTCTACAAAAGGGTCAATGCCACTTTAGAAAATCTCAAACTAGGTACGAAGCTCTAGAGGACTGACTCCAAGAGGGCCATTATCACTTCAGGAAAACTTCAACCAGGTTCACAATTTGCAGAGGACTAACACCAAATGGGTCAATGTCACTTCAGGAAAAACCACCAATATACGATCTCTCCACTATGCTCATTCAAGCTTTGGAGGGGATATATCCCTGGCTCTCCTTTACATAACCTCATGTTTGACTCTTATGTTAGAGGAGCTTCCCAGCTATACTTATACAAAAAATGGATTTGAATATCCCTAAATCATACTCCTATGTTTGTTCAATGGCCTTGGAGAGTTATCTCTCCAATCCTAATCCAAGGTCCTGACTCCAAACTTGTTTGTGAACCCTATAAACAAAGTCTAGTACATTTTAAGTTTAGCATTCGATTTAGTAACCATTTTTATTCAAATGGTATGTAGTGAAACTGATGATGTTTGAGACTCTTGCAAAAATGAAAATTATAAGAACACTGGAAAATAAAACTTTACACTAATTCTTCAATGAAAAAGAGTTTCAAAAAATAAAATGCATGAACAATTGACTGTTATAATTCTTCAAACCTTGAATTACAAGTTTTTCATATGCTAGTATCTTTTTCTTTTTCAAATAACAATGCAAAACAGTGCAAAGAAATAAAGAGACCTAACTGGAAAATAACTAGGTTTTTTCATTTTTATTTTTTTTTCTACCAAAGCAAACAACATGCCTAAAGACCTAAGTGCTAGTAAGAAAATTATTTTCTTAAAAGGTTCAGAGACAAGGGAACTGAAGAAGACTAACCAGTAAACAAGTAGTTTTGTCTTTTCTTTTACTATAAGAAATGAAATGAAAAGGAGATGTAATTTTCCTTTTTATTTTATGAAAAAAAGGAAGAAGGAAAATATGCAGAAATAAAACAATCAAGAATCACTAAAACACAACAATCAAACCGAAAAATCATCCAAGCCACACACGACTGACCTTTCGACCCAACTAAAGAACCGTATAACCAAAATACTAAGATAAACAAAAGCAGGATATTTAAGATGATTTGAAATTTTTTAGAGTCTTAACATGCCAATCAAAAGAAAAATAAAACCCAAAAGGCTCATATTGTACTGAAGAACCAAACCAAATCCTCCAAGTTGAGAGAAAGGATAAAAAATCAATTTTGTTACACAGATCAATGACAATGTACACTAGGGATAGAAAACATTTGCGGTTCATACAAAGGAAAATCACAGATATCTATGACTCATAAAGGGACAAAGCACCAATGGCTTAGTAAAATTTGAAAAATAAAAATCCAATCTAGAAGGAGGCTTTGAGAAACTTAGAAAAAGTTTCTAGATGGAAAAAACTTTGAAAGAACAACCCATAAAACAGGAAAAGTTATTGAAATAAAATACAACACAAGACACCCTAAGATTGACCCAAAATAGGATAAGACATCCCACATATGGTCACCAATTCTGTTATGGTATTTTCCCCTCTGACCTTGGCTCATGTCACAATAGTGTGAGACCATATGTAAAAGACAAAACCTATCTTCACACACAACAATGCTATAAGAAAAGAACTACTTTGAGGAGAGGAGAGAAAAATAGAAAGAGAGGCCTCACACCTTGTATCCTATGTCTTATGTAGATCCTCTCGCTCCACCTTTGATTGTTCTCCCGAACTCTACTAGTATCAACATGCAAAAAGAGATGGAGTCTATGCTGCAAAAAGGTAGTTATGAATTCAAATCATACACATAATGTGAAAAAATTCAAGTATATGAAGTAAACTAAAAAATATGAATAGATTGAATCAATTTACACATGTATGGACGGAAAGATAACTCTTTTATTGAAAACAATATAAGTAGGTAGTTACAACCTGACACTAACATCGACACTGTGTCAAAGCCAACCACCCAGGTTCCTCCACTGGTCCTTCAAGCATCAAATAAACATGATGCCTCCTTCTCGGATGACTCATAAGGGATAAAAACACACCCTACAACCACATGTGGAAGGGGAAGGAATGTTGGAATACAATTTTTGGATCAAGGGGATACTACTCAAAGGATCAAGGAAAATAGAGAAGCTTTCAAATTCATTAGCATAATCTTTCACCTAGGTTTTCCTCCTCATTCATGCCCTCAAAGGTTTATTTATACCATCCCCAAGGGGTTTTCGTGGTTGATTTTAATTGTGTATGGGTCAAGGGAATATTAGGAACAATCCCAAAAACTCCATCCGAAAATGTGTAATATTTTATTTTTTTCATATTTTTTGAGGGCATCTGAGAGTTGCAAACTATCAAGGTGCTAACATATGTAGTTTTCACATGAGTGAACCGTGGATGGAAACAAAAATGTTGTTTTCTAGATTATTTTGATGAAGGAGGATGACATTTAAGTTTGCAAGCTAGGGAAAAGGGCCATGCCATCTCACAAATGCAATTGATATGGAAATTTGTGGTATAACAAGGCGGTTGGGAAATTGGGTGGTATAATTTGTGGTATGACCTTTATATATTCTATCCTTAAGTGGGACAAACCAGGTGAGCTAAAGGGTAAGAATTTGAAATTTCAATAGCTTTGTCCTGGCCCCTTTTAGGTGGCTAAAAAGTTTGGTCTTGGCACTTATATATTCTAGAACATGGAGGGAGAGTTGTAACCTCAGTTTGTTAATGGCCAAATTATGAAAAAATACTTCTGTTAGTTTCCTCATGGTGGTTTACATGTACATAATTGGTTTCATTTCATTATATTTTCTTTATGATTCTCAATTTATTTCATTTTTAGTCCTTAAGATAGGTTTCATTGATTTTGTTTCATTCTAAATTTTATTTCAGCAATTTAATTTTCTTTGAGGTTTGAATTGCATTTAATTCCTTTTGTTAATAATTTTCTATGCACGTATTGTCTACTTGTTAACTAGACTATAGTCCCCTTGATGGGTAATTGCAAAGTATTGTGAAAAGAGGGAACACTTATTAGTCTTTGTAATTTCCCATTTTACTTCTTAGTCATGTATTGGTTGGAGAAGCTATGAATAAATGACCCATACTCCATAAAATAATTAAAATAGTGGCGAAATTGGGCTTTCCACAAAGATTAAGTCCTAGAAAATATCCAAAATTTAGTTAACTCGTGATTCATCGAACTTGAAGATACCACCAATTCACATTAAATGAATGCACCATGTGAAAGGTATTCAGTTAGACATCCAGGTAAGAATATTCCTGGGGAATATTCTTACTACTGAAACATGACCAATCCTTCCCTAAAAATAGGCTTCATCCATGCTTGATTCTAAAGACATATTGTTTCCTTGATCCACCATTGTTGTAACATATATATAGGGTAAAATCATGAAGGTGGGTAACACTTTTGTGAGAATCGGGTCTCCAAAATTCCTAGAGACCCTTTTTTCGGGCTAACTACTAATTCTTTCGGTCGAAAGACAAGTGTTTTCGGCTGAACCTTTAGAAATCAAATCGAACGGTACCATGACAATTCCCTCATCTTTCGTGTACCATATTATCCAGATGAATGTTTTTCATTCGGTAACATCTTTTCGGCCGAAAGAATCTTTCAGACAAAAACTTGTTTCATCCGAAAACACCTCTCGGTCGAAAACATTTTTATATATCACTCCCACATCTATCATTTCAACCTTTTATGAACTGTTGAGAGTCAGGTTGTGAGATTCATTTGATCATTTTTGTTGATTGTTGTTAGTTGGTGGTTGTTGTTGGTTTTTGTTGGCATTGGTTGTTGTTGGTTGTTGTTGGAATTGGTGGTGGCGGATGTTAGCATTGGTGATTGTTGTTGGCATCGGTGGTTGCTATTGGCGATGGTTTTTGTTGGCGTTGGTGGTGGAGGTTTTTGGCGTTGTTTTTTGTTGGTGGTGAGGCACTTGACCAGCCCAAACACTTCAGGTTGAAGGTAAATCTAAACCATTATTTTTAAATGAATTTAAATTAAATTTATTTATAAAATTCATGTTTTAGGAGGTGGACATGGATGAATATGGTCATGTCCATGTACATGGACAGGGCCAAATTCGAGCTTGTCCATCTACATGGTCAGAGCCCAATTTGGGCATGTCCCTGTACATGGACAGTGCCAAATTCTGCCATGTCCATGTACATGGACATGGACTATAATAAAGTTCTTTGTTGGTACCTTTAAAGCTTTCAATTATGTTTTAGTTCCTTATAATGTTTTTCATTATTTCATAATATTATCCCACTGAAAGGAATCAATTTCTTGAGTATATAAAAGATAACAGGTTGTGTGAATTCGCTAATGTATTCTAGGTCATCCCAACATTGTTTGTCAAGCACATGCTCTTTTTATGCTTTTCTTTGTAAAATGTTTAGAGATCAAGTCATTGGGGTTTAATCTTAGACGTCCAGGTGTAAAGAGACCAACATTCTCACTCATGAAATAAGTACATGGATAGGGATGAATTCATCCATGTCCATGTACATGGGCCTGGAAGATTTACGATATCTGTTTCTATATTTCGTTTTCAACATCTTAACAACTTAACATATTCGTTTATAGATTTCATGTCAACAGCTTAACAACTTAACCTAGTCGTTTATAGATTTCATTTCAACAACTTAACATATTGACATATTCGTTTAGAGATTTCATTTCAACAACTTAACATATTCGTTTATAGATTTCATTTCAACAATTTAAAAAATTATTTATGGGAATCGAAAGAAGCTGAATGTTTGTGTGCAAATCTAGAAGAATAAAATTTATTTGATTTCATTTTAATGAGATGATTTATTTGATTTAATTTCAACAATAGAATTTATTTGATATTTGATATATTTGTTATGAGATTAACAAATTATTTATGGGAATTGAAAGTAGTTGGGGTAGATTACAATGTTATAGAATGTTTTTATAATTACATGGACATACCCACATTGAATCTAGATTTCCTCCTCTATTTTTTGTTAAATCAGACCATTGCCAATTTTTTTTAATGATTATCACATGATTGAATGAAAAAGCAATTCGAAAATGAATCTATCAAGAGTGGAAAATATTGGTGGTGAACAGTGGTTGTAAACAATAGTTTGATCTTGCTGAAGCATGTGTGTTAACTCTGTTGATCAATATAAGTCTAAGAATGATCTTTCTCACTCAATTTGTATTAACTCGATCCATCAATTCTAAGAGAAATTTTCACTCGAGCTCTTGATTGATTGATCAATCATCAAAGGTGTTCTCGAACCCATGTTCATGGACAAGCCCAAATTCGGTTATTTCCATGTACATGGACAAACCCAAATTTGGGCTTGTCCATGTACATGGGCGTAGAAGATCTACGATATTCATTTATAAATTACAAAACATGACATAGCTTTGAAATATTCTATTTTTTTCATACCACTTTTTCAAGCATGAATCCACTGTATATTTAGACCCTACATATTTAGAACCATGGATCTGGTATGCGGCCATCGATATTGTCACACTACTTTTTATGTTAAATGCTTTGTTGTTTCATCACCTTCGTTACATAGCATGCATATTCATGGACCATGTTTATTTCTTATTTTGAGTGCATCCTAGGTCAAAACCATATTCTTTATATATAACCATAGAGAGAGTTTAGTCTTTTTTGGAGATTTAAGTGTGCAGAATGCTTTTTGTCAGTTCCACTCCATGTACCTCTAAAGAGAACAATGTTTAATAGTCACACTAGTTGAAACATTATTTTCCACATGGTTCAAAGTGATATACCCTTAGTCATTGGGATTTAATAATTTATACATGAAACTTGATCATATTGTGCAACTAATCAAAGGATTTGATCCTACCCTTTCTCCCCATTACCCACTCTCTAAGTGAGGCATTTCATAACCATAGGGAAAGATTGAACTAGACCATTTCAGTGAGAAGAAGCATTTGTCCCATATTTGGTTTTGTTTCATATCTACATAATAAGAAAGCCACACTTGAAATATTTCTACTTAACTCTCTTTTCCCAAAGGCGAGCTATGATTTTATATCCCGCTATTAACTTTTAGTTGTCAAAAATTTCCACCTAAATAATATTCCTTGTACCCCCCTTCTTCCTTCCTCTTTTGGCATTGCCGCAGTCTCATATTGAATAGAGAAACCCTCTCATTATCTTTTCATAGAGAACAACAAATCAAATCGCTTCTTTTGTCTAATAAACTCCAAAATATCTTTAAGAATGGGTGCCAAGGCATGAATTAGAGCATGTTCATGTACATGGACAAGCTAGAATTTGTGGATGTGAATGTACATGGATAGGAAAAAGGAAATAGTAGATTTTTTTTTTTTCAAATTATCGCAGATTATAAATTATGCTCATTTACTTTTCATATACAAAGTAACTTTTGGGTATTGTTAATGCTATATTTCTTAAGAGTAAGTTGTTTAATTTGTGTTCAAACTTATCAATTGTTTATTTCCCCTTTATATCTCTTTCTTAGAAAATTAAATATGTAAATCAGTTGCCTTATATCCCTAAATTGATCTATATAATTAACGAAAGTTCCATTGGATAGTAACTTGATTTGGATTTTTTATAGATCTATCCCTTTTCCAATTCCATTTAAAACCCTAATATTGTAAACACTATAAATGAATTTTGTTAACAATTCATATTCTTTGAAATCGTGAAGAAAGTAGATACTATAATCATAGCTAGTATCCTTATTGAAAACAAAATTTATATATATAAAATTATATGCATCTATGTATCAGTCAAATATAGCAAACCAAAATTGATAAGTTCATAAGCATCAACATCAAAAGAATTTGAATACAAGTATGAATTCAATAGTTCCTTCAAAAAGTATTTATTTATAGTGTTTAGTCTTGAAACCATAGATATGATTCATGTGGGAATAAAAAAATTTCATCCCATCAAGATAAATACCCAAAACTCGTAAAAGATCCAAGATCATGCAAATCCAAGCCAAATTGTGGAGAGCCTCATCCTCACTAGACCTATAAGAAGACTAAGGGTTAACTCTATCCATGA
>ML796094.1:9344-19360 GCA_009831015.1 Picea engelmannii
GGCATATGGTGGATACATTTCATGGATGATATCTTTTGGCACATTGTTGATGTACATGGTTGATGTACATGGGTGTTGTGCATGGTGGGCACATTTTGATACATGATGTACTTGGTGGATATATTGTTCATGATTCTCTATTTAATTGATGACATATCTTTTATTTTCATGATGTATGGTATGGCACAAGTTTGATGCATGAATAGGTCCAAGGATCATCATATGGTAGCATATTTTTCATCTTGCAGAGAAGATAGGGGGAGACATACCCTTAGGGGGAGTCATTCTTATTCCCATGATTCTAGGAGGAGATATTTATCAGATGCATACCTAGAAAAGAGACCTATATTTGAAGAAAGAGCACATAGGCATAATTCCAGGAGGAGCTATGGTCACAGGGAGGGTATGTTCGATGTGTTTTCAGCATTACATTAGATTGATATCCCTTGTTCAAGAGGGGAGAGATTATTCAGCGGCAACTATATAGGAGGAGGAGCCCCAAGAGGAGAATGGCCCTTTGCCATTGATGTCAAAGGGGGAGAGATAATCACATTGATGTGATTGATGTCTATTTATGGGAGAGATTGATGTGAAGAGATAGTCACATTGACTATTGATAAAGAGCATTCCTTGTCTACATGTTGACATCAATAATTGGTAATTGTAATTGACATCAATGTTGGTATTGAAATCAATGCCAAAGGGGGAGATTGTTGGATCATGTTGTCATTGATGCCAATGGTTTGATTATTTGGGAGATTGTTGGATCATATGTAAATGGTCTGGTTTGATTAATGTCAAGTAATTGATTGATATGATTCCCTTGATGAGAATGATATATGTCCAAGTGGAAACCAATCGATACAAAGATGAATCATTAGTGTCTTATCATGGTTGATAAGTTTCACTAATGGATGAAATCCAAAGTGGTCCCCTTATGGTGAAAGCCCTCACGGGAAGATGCTTTATAGATTGATTTATCCTAGGAGAATGGTTGGAGGACCCATGCTTGTATGTGGAATAATGAGATGAATATCAATGAAGTTGTTGGTGAAATTATCCTAGATGGATAGTGCTTGTCATGCCATTTCTAGTGGTATGTGGAATGTCACATAACTCCTCATGGTTTGAGAGTTATGGCCTTATGAAGTTGGAGGACCCCCATATGATGGCTTGAAGCCCCAAAAGGTCAAAGAAGTAAAAGTGCTTGAAAGGAAGAAATCATTATTTAAATGATAAAGTAAAGTGACAAAATCAAGATGGATTATTTAAATGATAAAGTAAAGTGACAAAATCAAGAAGAAATATTTAAATGATAAAGTATTGGAGAACTTTATTTTCATGGAAAGTGGTTAACCATAAAATAAGGAAAATAGGTTAAGTGACCTAGAAATGGGTTAAGTAACCTAAAAATGGGCTAAGTGACCTAGAATATGAAAGTATAAATAAGAAGCTAGGATCTCTTGTAAAATGTACATTTGATGAGAATCCTTTTTGTGGATCTATTGAGAAATTCTTGGTAATATCTTTTTGAGTATTGATGGAGAGCTTCTTGTGAGAGAATCTTATTGGTGTGGATATCTTGAGCATGATTGAAGATCTATTATGAGGAAGAGAGTGAGAGGAGGATCTCATGGACGCATCAAAGTTTTGGCAATGTTAGAGATCTTGATGACAAAAGTCTCGGAGTCAAAGAAAACCCTATTTTTTTATGCCCACGCGGGCTGTCTGTGTATAGGGTGCGTGTACATGTGGGTTGGTTGTGTATAGGGTGAGTGTACATGCGGGATGACTATGTATAAGGAGCGTGGACTGAATAAACTCATGGAGATTTGTGTTTGAGCTGGTGCCAAGCTCTTGGATGATGAGGCAGGTTCCAGATCTGCATTTTGTGGCCTCTGATCTATCACTAAGACACTGGTATGGTTACATTATTGTCTTGATAGATACTATTGTTTGATATGTTGTGAATGCTTAGGGAATTCTTGGTATGGCTTCTATGATGTGGCTCAGTTTGGTTGATTTGGTTGATGGAGTGAGAAGCACTCTTGTGATTCAGTAGTGACATGATTGATATGGTATACTAACTATTTATACATGATTGATATAACATTCATATTGATTTGATGTGGAGCATTAGCAAGCTATTGGAGAGATTAGATGTGTTGTGACTGGCTATGGGTCAGTTTGGATAGTGGAAGACAGAAGAGAAAGTGAGTGCAAGTTGCAGAGGATCTGAGGATGTGAAGAAAAGAAAGACCCTAGTTGTTTAGAAGTAGACGCTTGTTGCATTATACACTGGTTGCATTCACACAGGGGTTGTAGTGAGCAAGAACGCATTCACACGCGGGCTACACTACTGACAGGTCACGTACCTGTTGACAGATTGATATCTGTTGAGGATTGTTGGCTCATCTCAGTTGATGCTGAGAATGTAAGTTGAGTCTTGCATATAGAGCTGGTGCTCTTGTAGAGTTGTGCTCTATTCAGTTGTTGCTGATAAACCTCAAGGACTATAGTCCCCAATAAAAAGAAAATTGTACATACATCTTGCGTTCTTTGTGTCCATTATGATGATGACTTGTTGATGATATATTGCTAATATATGTTGTTGATATGTGCCTACATATAACTGGTTATAAATGATAGCAATGGGTAATGAATAAATGTTGAATGCTAATTGATGAGTTTTTGTGCAAGAGGGAAGTTTTGGGAAAAAGATCCCCACACTCATTCACCCCCCCTCTAAGTGTGGTAGGTGTGTCCAACATGACTAACCTTCAATCGAATTTATATAAGCTAACTCAACCATGTGGCTGCAAGTTCCTTATCCCAAGCACTCTAACTACACCACTCACATCAAACAATAAAACCACCCTTAGTCAAAATACATATGACCATACTCATTGAAATAGGTGAAAATGTGTCACATGGATAGATTTTTCATTTTTCTTGATCTTCCCATACCACTCAAGTGATCTGAAACCAGGGTGACCCTATTACCAACCTTTACTTGATTCTAGGCCACTCCATTAAAGATCATATTTAAGATCATTTTTATTGAACTGGTTTCATTAAAAGTAAAATTGAAGTGCTAAGAAGGATTGAATCTAAATTAAATATAATTTGGTGAAATATGTTTTTTGTCTCATAATCCATTACTTAATGAATTTAATAAAACACAATTGCGGAAATAAAGCATGCATAAGGAAACATGAGATGAAATAAATACATATGATAAGAGATCACCATTGATAATGAAGTTCACCAGTATGACTACTTCTCTGGATCTGCTTGGAATACAAATTGTTTTCATTTCTTCTCCCAGTGTGGAGATGATTCTCCTTTTCACAAGGGCTACATTCTCCCATGAAGGGGAATACTTATCCCAAAAGGGTCTTCCATACAAACCACAAGCATGAGTGTTTGTTTATCTCCTAAAATATCTCTCCAACGAGTCTCCAAAGGGACTCCATAATGGCCTCCCAAAATCTTCCCAAAGTGGTCTCCTACATGCCCCCCCAATTTCTCAAATGAGGAGCTTAAATAAATTTTCCTAGCTCAATAATCTAAAAATACAAGATCCATAAGAATAAGATCTAAGGACAAAAGTGAGGAAATGTCCAAATGAGACCCTTAAATTCATCCTTAAGACTATGAACCCACTTGTAATAAAGTGAGGAAGACTCCAAACCAACTTATAAGACCCTTAAATTCCTCCTTAAGACCAGAAAGCTAATTTTCTCTTAAAATTAGGAAACTAATTCGTGAGTTGTATTCTCACAACTAATTTCCCATTTTACAATTAAATGAATATTACGTGATATTCTCAAAATCACTTTAAGCATTCATCATTTGTCTCATATGCATGTCTAATACATGAGATTTCTCATAGTCATTTCAAAGTATTAATCGCCTTTATATTTTAAATAAATCATTTGTGTGCATTAATTATTGTTTACCACCTTATCATTAATTAGCATTTTAACGATTTTTTTCTCCATGGTGTGCAAATTTAACGATTTCCTCCATGAAGTTAATTATTTGTGGGAAGATCCTCTTAGATCATCAAGAATCATAGTCATTGTGCAACATTTATGTGACATTGCTTTCTTGGATGACCATCAACTATTTGTATCACATGGAACATGCCTAACTGATATGCCCTGACCGAACCAAAGAAAGGAACCTTCAAGCATGTGGAATTTCATATTTCTTGCTTCACCATAGACGATTTCATATCATCACTACCCAACCATAGGAAAACTACTAGCATCTCCCCCAAGCCAAGCTAGTTGAAAAATTGACTACCCAACATGAGACCATGCTATCATCCATCTAATCCAACATGTGATAGTCAATGAATATCATCTCACTCCTTCATCAAGTGTTCACATAACTTCGATCCACCTATCAATAATGTTCCCTTGCCACAAATAACATGCATGATCTATCACATGGCTAAGCCACATCGTCCTCTACCAAAAATCACTATGCAGAACCTCATTGTTCATCTATTGAAATTAATAGGACATCCTTTCTCCTACTAGAATACATGTCAGTACACCATCCTAACGATCTCATGAATCACCATGAGTCATTAACCAAGACTACCAAAGCATATAGACTCACCTTGCAACTTTCCATGTATACCCAACGCACCTTCCTCGTGACATTGCCAATGGAACCTCAAGTTGTCTCCTCACATTCTCCACCACTTTAATTATTGATATCTTCATTAACATGACCCCACCATCTCCTCGAATAAAAGGTGTGTTGGTGGTGAAGCGATCCTTATGTAGTTTCCATGTTTGAATGTCACTTTGATACCATTTTCCACAGGGCTAGAATTTCCATTTTTCTTAAGCGTCCCATGCCACTCAATAAGCCTAGTTAATGTGAAACATAGCCATGACCTTTATAGTTGAGCATGACCAGCAACCCCTTTTATCACCCAAAATATGCCTAATAAACATATCACGACTGAACCGAATCCAAGAACCTTCAATAGTGTGGAATGTCAAATTTCTTGTTTCATCATAAATGATGTTTCATCATTACCACCCAACCATAGGCAACCTATTATCTCCTCCCTTGAGCTAAGAATACTTTAACATTGACTCCCTAATGTGAGACCATACTGTCATCCATCTAAGTCAACTTTTCATAGTCAATGAAGATCATATCTCTTCTTCATTGGCCATTCACATATATTTGATACACTTATCAACAATGTTTCCTTACCATTATTAACACACAAAATCTATCACATTGTACTCACATTTCCAAGCCACATTGTCCTCCACCAAGGTGCACTATGAAAACTTTTTTTGGCCGTCCATGTTAAATTTTTAATTAAAATAAAGTACCAAGGCAAGTGTTTCTCTTCCCTAGGCGCCTAAGGGGGAGAAAGTGCCTAATGTGGGTCCTAGTCATTTAATTTGTGAGATGCAAATTAAAAGGTGACTTTATGACTAAAGTGAGGGTGAGTGAAGAGACACCAAATCTCAGCCACCCATCTAATCTAATCTCAACCGTTAGATTAGAAAACCCCTCACCTTCCCTCATGAGGTCGGCTAGGGCAAGAGGGTGCACCCATTCTTGGGTAGTTCAAGAATTCTTGTTGAGAGGAAAAGAAAGAGCAAGAGAGAGGTCAAGTTGAAGAAAAGAGACAACATTTTCTAAAGGAGAGCATGCATCCCAAAGAAAAGAGCAACATGAATTTTGAGGCAATAGACAACAAGGAATAACAAGCCGTACCGTACGGATTTGTGGAGGTCGTACAACATTTACTGTGCACTGAAATCGAGGAGGATAGTAGTTGCAATTTTTGAGAGTATTGGCACGCATTCCAAGGTTGTTGTACAACGTTTATTGGCATAGAAATCGAGGTAACTACTGTAATAAATTTATGAGTGTATTTCCGTACAGCCCGTACAGTTTGGCATGAATTTTGAGGGCTGTACAACACGGTTTACAAGGAGTTGTTCATGCTAGGTTTTCCATACAGTCTTAGCAGAGTTTTGGCACAAATTTTGAGACAGTCCGTACAACATTAATTGTTGGGACAGCCGTACAGTTGTATGGATTTATGGTTCATAAATTGAGGAGCAAAGCTACGGGAATGTCCAGATAAGTTTGTGTAAATTTCTGAAGATGAATATGCTGTAAAATAAATTTTTCAGAAGCTCATAAATAATAAAAAGCCCTCTCTCACTGGTTTTCCCCTTGTGGGTTTTTCCAGGGTCGAAGTTAGACTGAAAATATTTGTGCCTATATTTTCTGAGTTTTGCATACTGCTGATATTTTATTTTTGCGTTGAAAACGATGTTTAGAATCCTCATGTTTTAGTTCTAAAGTTTATTTTCCGTTAAGTTTTTATATGCTGAAACAGTGTTGAAACATATGCTGAAACAGTGCTGAAACATATGCTGAAACAGTGTTGAAATTGTGTTGAAACATATGCTGAAACAATTCTGAAACATATGCTGAAACAGTGCTAAAATTGGGTTTGGCATTTAACTTTGACTGAAAAATCAGCGAGACTGAAACTGGGTTGGGGTCTGAAAAATTTACAGTCCATACTACTCAACAATAAATTCTTGGTCCTCCTAGATCATGTGCTAGTAAACCATACTAATAGTCTCACAAATCACCTTGAGTCCGTCACCAAGGCTACTAAAGCATATGGAATCACGTGTAAATTTCCAAGTATGCCTTGTGTGCCCTCCATCATGCCATTACTAATGGAACCTCAATTTGGGTCCTTATATAATTCCTCTAATGTCCTAGCTATGATTTACCATCATTTGAACCCTTTTGACTTACCTTCAATGATGTTTCTATGAGTGCATTCAAACGAATGGTTGTGAACTACCTTTGTGGGAAAAGGTGCAACCCCTCTTTGTGTTTTTGGATGCAAATTGACCCTTCTTCCAAATGGTGTGCCCTACCTTGTTGTAGCAAGTGAAACCATTCACATAGATGGTTGTAAATTACCTTTCTCTGAATGATTATGATCTCATTCAAGTGGATGAGTTCTTTTAATATGTGTTTTCCAAATGCGTCCAAAGATATCATGTAGGGAAATCACCAATTTCAATTATGCACATATTCAAGTCTTGCCTTTCCATTACATATATGATCCATATACACCTATAATACCATGTTAAGAAACAAATATAAAAATTCATAACATTATTAGAGAAACTAAATATGCATAATGCATAGACATTGAATTTTTAAAAATGTTTTTAAAAAAATCAAAAGTTAAAGAGATAGGAAATGAAGGCTAAATGTTTTATGTTTTTTACTTTTTTTAAGTTTACCATTATTTAATTTAGCCATAAAATGTTTTTTGAAATTACAGTTTTGGATTGTTCCATATCTTAATTTATCCATAAAAGATTTCCTAAAATTGCAAACAAAAACATCACAACCTTTTCTAGTTTACAATCACTTAATTTATCCATAAAATATTTGTTGAAATTGCAAAGAATCAAAACTACATAATATCTCCCTACACCCCCATCCTCATATATAATATCTCCCCCCACCACCATCTTCATATACATGGGTGGGGAGAGAAATATGTTTTTCATAATATCTTCCCCTACCCCCACCCTCATGCTCATATATGAGGGTGGGAGTTGGTGGGGAGAAATTATGCAAAACTTATTTCTCCCCCCACCCCTACCCTCATACATTCTCTCCTCTCAATAACCTAAGAAATCTCCTCAAATAAATTAAAGACCCAATTGATATTGAACTAAGAAAAATAATATACCATATTCTTTGGGTATGGATAAAAACATACATAAGTGAAATAGGTAGTGTAAGGCCTCAAGTGCTTAGATCGAGTGTGAACCCTCACATTACGCACACACAAGTAGATCGACCAAGAAGGCAGGATGCTCGACACACATGAGAGACACAATTCCTTCATATAGGGAGAGTTGGGGCACCTTGGGAATGTAATGTGCCTAGGGGAAAGAAACTGATACTTGATGAAGATGTTTTGTGTGTGATACAGATTCCTTACAAGGAAAGTAATTGATCAGATAGTTTGGTGAAGAGTCATGGGAAAATACTTGCACGCATCGTCAAAATTCAGTAGGATAAGGGAAGGGAGGGTTCACATAGGTGAGTTATCTTGACATTCCTAAGGGATGCTTGCACCAAAGAGATGGGTCAGTTGGACAAGTAGTGGGCGCGGGTGAGTTGACTAGATGGATAGATGTCGATGCAGTTGGAAACTTAGGAGTTAGCCAAAGAATAGAGTGGTGCGCTCGATGATTTGACTATGTTAGATGCCCTATCAAACATACACTTGAGGTTGACTCAACCATGTTGAAGGGGCATGACACATGGAGCAACCAGTTGGGGTTATCTCACCCCACTTCACCAACAATCGCGACCCTCCACAACATGATGGTTGGGGAGGTCACCTATATATTGGTGAATGAGGAAAATGAAAGGACAAAACATATATGGAGACTCATAGACATTTTTGGTGAACTTGGTAGGAAGAGGGATAGATCCTCCCAAGGATATTAGTTTCATAGGGTGACTCGTGCTACCTTTTGGAGTCTATAATGGATGACAAAGTTGGGAGAGTAGCTCACGGTGAAATTATGGGAAGACCGTGAGTGAGAAGGAATCTTTAGAATGAAGTACTCTTGATTTGTCTCAGCCTTCGAGTGGGGAATGTTGTGGTGTCACATGACAGTCAAATGCCAGGAAACTTGGGTGCACCAAGTCAAGTTTGATCCCTGAAAAAACTATGGGGGCATGACGAGATTGAGGAGGAGACGTCCTTCCATGACAATGAGCAGATTGGTTGCACAGAACTTTGGGAAAAGAGAAGTATGGATGGTTGCACAATGTTGCATATGATTGTATGAGTTGTGGAAATTTGGGGTTTCCACTTCGTACAGAAACTTTAGGTTTCCATTTTGAAAAATATTTGGGGTTTCCAGTTGGCACAAAACTTTGGGTTTCTAGTAGAGGGGGGCATAGGTTGGAGTAGAGTTTGGACACTATATATTTATATAGATCTAGGTAGAGATTTTAAAACAAGTTTTGCATCCACATTAATAATAAAAATATCAAAAATTCACACTAACACAACATTCTTATAAGACAAAACATCCCGTCAATATTGAGGATACAAAAATTATTTTGGATTTTTTGAAAACATAATTTTTAATGAAAACATAATTTTTAATGAAAAATATATTTTTATAAGAAAAACATCCCATTAATATTAAAGATAAAAAAATATTTTGACTCATTGAAATTATTATTTTTAATGAAAAACAAATTCACAACATCGAAAACCGTTAAAAGCAACATATGAATGACATATTTTCCTTTTTTGAATGGGCTAGTGGGAAACCGATTAAATACATCAATGAGTGAACCATTTCATTAAATCATTAATAACTATTGAAACGTCATCCTAAAGAATTCTAGAAAAGAAATTATGGAAAATAATGCAATTAATTTTTTTTCAAAATAAAGTAATGAAAGTAATGCTTATTTAGACTAGAATATTGATTATTTTCTCCTCTGCATCATCCTTTTCTTTTTTATTGACTTGATTTGGTTGATTTATTTATTTATGATTCAGTTGATTTAGTTTATTTATGTGGATAAGTTATGATATGTTTTTTCAATTTATGATTAACTTGATTGGCATCAAAAGGCATGGAAATATCTAGATCTAGACCTTACCTTGACACACCTCAGAATATCACACCCACTCCCTCTCTCTCCCAACATCCCCCCCCCCCTCTCTCTCTCTCCATTTTACCCTCATTCCCCTCATACACCTCTATTGCACCCTTTCTCTCTCTCCTCATTCATAGTCATAGTATCACTATATCTTCCCCTCTTTCTATCTCTATTCCCCCTCTCTATCTCCCTCTATATCTCCCCCTTCCTCTCATTCTCTCTCTACCCCCCTTCTATGTCTCCATCTATGCTCCCCCTCCTCTCACCATCCCTCTCTCTAA
>ML796094.1:22744-48287 GCA_009831015.1 Picea engelmannii
TCTACCACCTATTTCCCTCTCTCATTTTTGTTAGTCTTAGTCTCACTATATCCCCTTCCCTCTCTCTCCTCTACTCTCCCCCCATTTCTCTCTTTATATATCTCTACTCCCCCTTTCCTCTATCTCCCTCCTTCCTCTTACACTTACTCTCATTGTAACACCCTGTTTCCCCCAGTCTATAAAAATAACTATATTGGCCAAGAACTATGGAAAACTCCAGGATGTGAATGTGTGATTTGACAGACCCTGTATAAAGGGGTCGATGAATGTAAATTATGTGTGAATATATGTTGCATGAATGCTAAGAGGGGGATGTGTTGAAAAATAGACCATGATGGTTGATGAAAGGTGGTGGAAGGCACCTGGAACAGTGACATTAACTTCCACCAAACCAATACCGTATTGGTCTTTACTGGCTCAAAGACCAAAGCTGATATCTGGCCCTAGAATGAATTACTTGCTAGGATGGTAGGTGGGGAGGCTCCTCATGAGTTAATGAGGGGATCAGGGTGAACCTCCCATCCGTAGAATCCCTCAGACCTGACCACTATGGGGGAATTCGCTCCACGCGCAAACTTGTAGGACAAAGCAATAAAGGAAGTGTGGGGAGAGAGAGAGCAGACAAAAAGAATCACAGGAGGAGAACTAGAGAAACTCTGAGAAAACATAGGGAGTCTTGAGCAGAGGATAAGGAGAGTAACCTTCGTCCTTGACTTCCGACGAGCAGGAAGTAGGAGACTGAGTCTCAAAGCCTCGTGGTCTAGCTCGGGGGTGGCTAGTGGTAAATCCGTTGGGATTCACTGAGCCTACGGTTGGGTGGAAACGAGCACCCATCTCAGTAGTTGTGTTACACCTGGTGTTTTCTAATAAGTGTATTTTAAATTGAATATCCCTCGAATGCATGCTCATGGTTGTACACTCATAAATGTGTTCTGTATAGAAATGTTTGCATGGTGTTTTGATCGAAAATGGTGGATGCATGCTTATACTTGTATGGCCATATTTGGTTTATATATATATATATATATATATACTGAACAAGTTCAGATTTTGAGTCCGTCCTTGGGAGAATTTTCCCCTGCACTTAACTCATGCGATGCCTTGGTTGGATTACCCCGAAGGCATCTCCTTCCGGGAAAGTTCCCACACCCTACAGAGATGAGTGAGCCCCTTGTAAGACTACCATTTTAGTAAACCCATGAATTTTCTTCTTCCCTGTCACCGAAAGTAGCCTAGCAGGGATACCTCTCAGCATTTCGGAGTTTCAGCACCTAGGATACCCAAGGGTCAGTTTCATTGTAGTCGTCAGACATGAAATCTCGACTTGCGATACCCCGAAATGAACTTAGCCTCATATATATATATATATATATTAGCGTTTTGTAGTTTCGACTCTTGGGAAACTCAGATGCGAGACCTCTTGTCATCGCACATCACGAAATCCTGACTTGCGAAACCCTGAAATGACCTTAGCATATCTATATGAGTTTCAGAGTTTCATCTCTCGGGAAACTCAGATATGAGACCTCTTGTCATCGCATATCACGAAATCCTGACTTGCGAAACCCTGAAATGAGCTTAGTGTATGTATACGAGTTTTGGAGTTTTGGCTCTCGGGAAACTCAGATGCGAGACCTCTTGTCATCGCATATCATGAAATTTTGACTTGAGAAACCCCGAAACGAGCTTAGCGTATGTATATGAGTTTTGGAGTTTCGACTCTTGGAAAAATCTAATGCGAGACCTCTTGTCATCGCACATCGTGAAATCCTGACTTGTGAAACCCCGAAGTGAGTTCAGTGGATATATGAGCTTTGGAGTTTTGGATCCCTAATATCCTAGATGCAAGGCCCGTCATCCTCGCATATCGTGAAATCCTGACTTGCGAAACCCCAAAACGAGCTTAGCGTATGTATATGAGTTTTGGAGTTTCGGCTCTTGGGAAACTCAGATGCGAGACCTCTTGTCATCGCACATCGTGAAATCCCAACTTGTGAAACCCCGAAGTGAGTTCAGTTGATATATGAGCTTCAAAGTTTCGGCTCTCGAATATCCTAGATGCGAGGCCGCTTGTCCTAACATATCGCGAAATCCCGACTTGCGAAACCCCGAGATGATAGAGCATGAATATATTTTGATGTTTTGGCATTTTGACACACGAGAATCCTAAGGGTCAGTTTCCTTGTATTCGCCAGACACAAAATCCCAATGTGAGAAACCCTGAAATGGTATATCATGGCTACAGTTTGGTGTTTCGACGTTTCAACACTTAGGATCCCCAAGCACAAACCTCTTGTCTTTTCATATTGTGAACTCCCAACTTGCGAAACCCCGAAATGAGCCTAGTAGATATATGGGGTTCGGTGTTGTGGTACCCAGGAAACCAAAGGGTATGAACCCTCGTCCTCATACATTGCGAAATCCCAGTATGCGAAGTCCCGGTAGGTGAAATCCCAGAGCGGCTTGGTGTGAATAGGATTTCAGGTTTCGGGGTGTCGAAGGACTCGACTCCATTGCATTTCGAACTCTCGGTTTTCGAGGTCCCAAAATGCGAAAAGAGCCTCTTGACTTAGCCCGGGGTCACAACAGATGGACACATGGAAGTAAATCCTACACTTGGTGTGTGATTTGTACACAATGAATTTTCAACAAAAGAACCCATGAATTGGTTTGGTGGAGGTCCTGATGGGAAGACCTAGCCTATGCCATAACCTCATAGGAATTCGGGAACTCTGTCCCTAAAAAATGAAGAAGAAAGAAAAAGGAGAAAAATCTTAGCTCCTGTAGTGGGTGTGTTACAAATTGGTATCAAAGCATGGTTACAACACTTGGCCTGCTTGGTCTCATTAACAGGTTGCGTAGAGACTCCATTCAGAGTACTGTTAAAAGGAGTAACTCTTTATCTTGACCCCCTCAATTAAAAGTCAGTTAAGAATGAAAACTCCTATTGTGTGTGTGCATGTGAAGAATATGAATTATGTATTGGTTATAAATGAATATAAACATTGACTAACAACCAGCATTTTTCTTTTGCACACAAGTGAAAGATCAATCGTGGGAAATTACAGATGTATAGAATGGTGACTCACCATGAAGTGGGGCAGGGCTCCCAAAATAGAGACGAAGAGTCTGACAAAAGGAGGGTGGTAAGGACCCCTCCAGATCTAGCCGAGACTGTGAGGAGACTCATGGTCGAATTGCAGAGCTGTAAGGCTGACAACGCGAGGATGATAAAAGAGAAAGAGAAGCAAACAGAAATTAATGCAGTTTTACTGCAGAGCTTATCCAATATACAAACACAATTGCAACATGAACCTGAGATACATAAACGTGTTCATGTCAATGGCCATACTGAGAGGAGCACCTCGAGAAAGGTCCACCCCAGAGATAAGGGAAAAGTGACGAATGATTCCTCTGGAAAGGAAGCTAGCGATTCAGAGGGATCTTCTAGCAGTAGAACTAGTTCTCATTCTCGAAGAAAATGAAGGAAGAAAAAACTTTCCAAGAATCATAATATTGAAGAGTTCAAGAAGGCCCAAGTAGCCACCATCAACTTGAATGGAAAGGCTTCCATTTGGTAGGAAGACCTTAATAATGTAAAACGGATTCACGAAGAAGACCTGTCTTGGAAACGGTTTGAGAAATACTTCAGGAAGAAATATCTGTCAGAAAAATACTTCGACGAAAAGGCTAAAGAATTCTATGAACTCAAGATAGGGAAACTCACCATAGAGGAATATGTCAATAGATTCCTCGAGTTGCTGAGGTATGTAACCTACATAAAAGTACAAAAGGAAAAGGTGCAATGATTCATCAGTGGACTACCTAAGGACTACCAGAATAGGATTGAGTTTGACGAACCAAAGACCCTAGAAGATACTATCCGAAAGGCAAGATATTGTTATGAATGTCTTGGGCATTGGATAGGACCTCACGAAGGCTGGAAGCAGAAAAATAGTTTGGGATTCCAAAAAAAGGGGTTTAATTCCCCAAGATTTAAGGACTACAAAAAGAACTCAAGGATGAGCTTCCCAGCCTGAAGTGTACACCAGCAGAACTTTCCCTCCTTGAGTGGAAATAAACTTTTTGGATCTGCCCTAGTAAAGACTGATAACCCAAAGAGAGAACCTTTGAAATGTTGGGGTTGTGGAGAAGAACATCTATTGAGGGACTGCTCGCACCGACAACAGAACAGACGAAGAATTTACAATGTTCAAGAAGCTACCACCGTCAATAACGTGGCCAGGAGTGTGCCACAAATTTATGCAGCCTTGGATAATAACCAAGCTAACCACCAAGCTTCAATGGTGGAAATCGAAGGTATGATCACCAACCATCTGCTGTCTATTCTGATTGACCCTGTTTCAAATTTGAGTTATATAGCCCCTAAGATTGTGTATAAATGTAAACTACAGCCACATAAAAATTCCAAGACATGGTTGGTACAGTTAGCCACTGGCACCAAAAGAAGGGTAGTGGAGGTCATACCAGTCTGCCAATTCATTATGGGCGAATTCCCCACCCAAGCAACCCTTAACATATTACCCCTAGGATCGTATGATCTGTTGATTGGTATGGACTGTCTAGCCACCCACAAAGCCAAACTGGATTGTTACCATAAAACCTTGAAATGTGTAAGCGAAGAAGGAAGGAGAATAACCCTTCAAGGGATCCAAAAACCTGTCTCGGTGAGATAAATATCAGCTTTTCAAATGAGAAAGTATTGTAGAAAAGGATGTCCACTATATGCAATACAGGTGTTGAAAATAATTGAAGGTGACAAACCAAGCCTTGAAGACCACCCCACACTGAGAGAATACAAAGATGTATTTCTAGAAGAGGTATTGGGTCTACCTCCGAGAAGGGACATCGACTTCTCAATAGAACTTGCACTAGGAGTGGTGCCAGTGTCTAGGACACCCTACAGGATGAGCACACTTGAGCTAGTTGAACTTAAATTACAACTAAAAGAAATGATGGATAGAGGCTATATCCAGCCCAACATGTCTCCATGGGGAGCACCAGTCCTATTTTTGAAAAAGAAAGACGGTACCCTCTGACTGTGTATGGATTATAGACAACTCAATAAGGTAACCATAAATAACAAGTACCCCTTACCCATGATCGATGACTTGTTCGATCAATTGAGAGGTGCCTCTATATTCTCGAAGATTGAATTGAGATCTGGATACCATTAAGTCTGAATCAAGGGTGAAGACATCCACAAAATTGCCTTCAGGATGAGATATGGTCACTATGAGTTTGTGGTAGTACCATTCGGATTGACCAATGCCCTTGCCACTTTTATGTGCTTGATGAATAGGGTGCTCAGCAAATTCCTAGACAAATTTGTGCTGGTTTTTATTGACGACATATTAGTTTACTCCAAGAATAGAGAGGAACATGAGGAACACCTTAGGCTTGTGCTTCAAGTGATAAGAGAACATCAGTTCTATGCCAAATTTAGCAAGTGTGACTTTTTCCAAAAGCAAATACATTACTTGGGCCATGTCCTATCTGAAGAAGGGGTAGCGGTAGACCCTGATAAGATCAAGTATATCATGGAATGGCCTACCCTGAAGGACGTTTCAGATATCATATCCTTTATGGGCTTGGAAGGATACTATAGGATATTTATAAAAGGATTCTCCAAGATTGGGTGTCCAATCACTACCCTCCAGAAGAAGGGGACAAAATTTGCATGGACACAAAAATGTGAAGAAAGATTTCAAACCCTGAAACATCTACTGACCCATGCACTAGTGCTGAAGTTTGTTGATTTTGAAGTTGACTTCCTCATGTGCACAGATGCCTATAAGGAAGGGCTTGGAGGAGTCCTTATGCAAGGAGGAAGTGTGGTCTGGTATGAATCCTGAAAATTGAATGAGCACGAAGTCAACTATGTGACCCATGATCTAGAGCTGGCCGCCATAGTGCACGCCTTGAAAATGTGGAGGCATTACCTCCTGGGAAGAAAATTTGTACTTATGAAAGACCATTGTGGATTGCAATATCTGTTTGACCAACCAAAGCTCAATGCCAGACAAGCTAGGTGGATGGCCCTCCTCAGCGAGTTTGATTTTGAAATTAAACATATTAAGGGAAAGAAAAATAGGGTCGTCGATGCCCTTACCAGAAGCATGAAAACAATTCACCTGGAAACGGTAAGCACCTGCGAGACGGATGTCAAGGAAATAGTTAGGAATGCACAAGAAACATACATATTATTCCATAACGTGACCTCGTATCTAAAGCAAGAACCCACAGGGATAAAGTATGAAGGCTACCAGATGATAGATGGAGGTCTGCTAACTTACAGTGTTAAGTACCTATACCATATCTGCAGATATACTTCAATAATACCAAGAATAAACCATAAACCATTCACCATAACATGAACACAAGAAATAGAGAAAACCCTTGAGGTAGGGTAACACCATATATTAATCCTTATGGAAGGATAAAACTCCTCAAGCAATCCTTGCTTGCTTGTACAATCACAATATTCTTCACTATGTTTCATTACATTGCCTACACTTCTTTATATAGCTCTCCCTATCTCCTAGGAGCCTTCTAGAGAGCCTTCTCACATTTATTACATCCAACTACCATAGTGGACCTTTATTAATATAGTGGACCTAGTCCTCCTTACATTGAATGACCACATTCCCATATATTAAATAACACATAACTACATTCCCATTGGGTACCTCCCTAGATACCCCATATTACCTCCCTAGGTATACTACATTCCATCCCCCTTCACATGTTTCGTCTTCGAAACATGAGAAGAAACCATACAATATGACTGACTAAGCAATGTAGCCAACTGGTACCAAGTACAACCATCCATCCATCTCAATCGAAGTCGGACATTATGTATGTCTCCTACCTTTCCACCCTTATATTTCTCTGCATCATGTTGGGGTTTCCATGTGATTGTTTCTGTAGCTTGAGCTCTTCCTCCTCTTGATCGGTTTCCTATATGGTGCCCTACTGGTGCATAAATGTGTTGATGCGCATGCCCCTGCCTTGATGAATTTTGTGTCTCTATATGATGTGGATGGCGATATACAACAACTGTAGGAATTTGTTCTTTTTTCTTCAAATCTGCAACACTTTGTGCCTTTGAGTCAATGACCTCCTTAGCTTCCTGATTATGTCCATCTTGTAGTTTTTCTTCATCTCCTTCTGTAGACTCTGCCTCTGATTCAACTTCATATTGGGCAATGACTTCTTTTCTAGCTTCCATGGGTCTATATTTCTTACTAAGAGACACATCCTGCAATGTGATTTTCTTTTTCTTGTACCACAACTTTAAAAACTTCTTTTGCACATTAATATTAATGGTACCCACTGATTCTATCCAAGGATATCCCAAAACAATATCCACTTCATCCATATCCATTGCATAAAAATCTGAATGCAACACATATTTATCCATGGTAATCTTCAAATATTTAAAAATTTGAACATTTTAACCCTCAACCTTTGTCCTTTGAATATTATTTATTGGAACTTGCAATCTATTAACCAACTGAACATTGATAAAATTATGCATGCAACTAGGGTTAATAGAAACAATGATATTTTCTTTATGAATACAACCATGAACCTGTAATATAGATTTTTCACATGAAAATAAACTATTGGTTCTTTCTTTATCCTTATTTTATCCATGAGACCACTTGTCTAACAATATTTTTTCAAATTCTCCATTGGAGAGTGTCATCATCTTCTTATAATCAAGCGATTTCCACCAAATGGCAACATCACCTTGCAATTTGAGATCTACCCAATGGGGCCAAGTATCTTCCCATGCTGATTTTATTTCTTTAATGAATGATTCAATACTAGGGCCATCACATTTCCCTATAAAATACATATTGCTATGAAAAAACCCAAAAAATAGAACAATAAGTTGCGGCAGAAAATCGCGGCTTTTTCCGAAAAAACCCTGAAAAACTGTTGAATTTAAAATGCTCATAACTTTACTTCCCGAACTTTGTTTCGGTTTTTTTTTTTTTGAAATTGGGTATTTTTCTGAGAGGAATTCAAATACACAATTTTTTTTTCCAAATTCAGCATGTAAAGCTTCAGATCTGAAACTGAAGTGCTCCGCCCTCTTTTTCTTCCCTAGAAAAAATTTTGCAAAAAGAGAAAAAAAAAAATTTATCTTCTTTGGCCAAGGAAAGTGCTCTGATACCAATTGTTAAGTACCTAAACCAGATCTATAAATATACTTCATAAATAACCAAGAATAAACCATAAACCATTCACCATAACATGAACACAAGAAATAAAGAAAACCCTTGAGGTAGGGTAACACCATATATTAATCCTTATGGAAGGATAAAACTCCTCAAGCAATCCTTGTTTGTACAATCACAATATTCTTCACTATGTTTCATTACATTGCCTACACTTCTTTATCTCTCCCTATCTCCTAGGAGCCTTCTAGAGAGCCTTCTCACATTTATTACATCCAACTACCATAGTGGGCCTTTATTAATATAGTGGACCTAGTCCTCCTTACATTGAATGACCACATTCTCATATATTAAATAACAGATAACTACATTCCCATTGGGTACCTCCCTAGATACCCCATATTACCTCCCTAGGTATACTACATACAGAAATAGATTGTACATTCCAGATTGTGACGACTTGAAGAGGTTCATAAGGATGAACTACATAAAAGACCCTATACTGGTCATCCAGGATACAAGAAGATGATCACGACCACCAGGAAACAATTCTATTAGACTGGATTGAAGAAAGACATAACTGAGTACTTAGCCAAATGCATAGAATGCCAATAGGTTAAAGTAGAACACCAACACCCAGCAGGATTATTACAACCTCTACCAATCCCGGAATGGAAATGGGAAACCATCTCCATGGATTTCATCACCGGACTACCAACCTCGACCAAATAGAATGACACCATCATGGTAGTGGTGGATAAATTGAGCAAGTCCGATCATTTTATCCCCATCAAGTCAACTTGTAAGGCAATAGACATCGCCAACATATTCATGAAGGATATCTTCAGACTGCATGGTATGCCGAAAGAAATTGTGTCTGACAGAGACACGAAATTTACTTCCAACTTTTGGAAATCCCTGATGGCTGGTTTGGAGACCAAGTTACTATTTAGCATCGCCTACCACCCTCAAACCAATGGACAGATGGAAAGGTTGAACCAAACATTAGAATACATGCTCAGGATGCACGTAATGCATCAACCACAAAAGTGGGAAGATTTCCTGCCACTGGTGGAATTCACTTACAACAACGGCTACCAAGAATCTTTGAAGACGAGCCCTTTCGAAGTCCTCTATGGTAGACCGTGCAATACTCTAGTCAGTTGGAGTAATCCTGTAAACAGAGTTACTATTGGAACTGACATGTTTAAAGAAATGGAACAACAAGTGATTCAGATAAAACAAAATCTAAAAGTCGCTCAGAACCGACAGAAAAGTTACGCCGACCAAAAGAGAATTCCAAGAGAGTTGAAGGTGGGAGACCACGTATACCTCAGAGTTAGGCCCAGGAAGAGTTCCCTGAATATGGGAGCATGTGCCAAGTTGGTACCTCGATATTGTGGACTTTTTGAAGTTCTAGATAGAGTGGGACCTGAAGCCTATAGGCTAGCACTTCCTCCCATAGTAAAAGCACATAATGTTTTCCATGTTTCATTATTGAAGAAATATGTACATGATTCTAATCATATAATTGACTGGTCTATGATCCAGGTGCAACTGGAGGGACAATTCCTACCAAAACCTCAATGCATACTGGACAGAAAGAAAACCCCGTTCAGGAACCAAACCATTGCACAGGTCAAGGTGCAGTGGAAACATTTTGGCCCAGATGAGGCTACATGGGAAATGGAAGATGCCATTAAACGAGCATATCCAATTTTGTTTACTTCTATACCTACACTTTCTATTGATATATAGAACATCGAGGATGATGTTCCTTTAAAAGTGGGAGGGAATTGTAACACGCTATTTCCCCTAGTCTGTAAAAATAACTATATTGGCCAAGAACTATGGAAAACTCAAGGATGTGAATGTGTGATTTGACGGACCCTATATAAAGGGGTCAATGAATGTAAATGATCTGTGAATATATGTTGCATGACTACTAGGAGGGGGATGTGCTAAAAAAGAGACCATGATAGCTGATGAAAGGTGATGGAAGGCACCTGGAATGGTGGCATTAACTTCCACTGAACCAATATTGTATTGGTCTTTACTGGCTCAAAGACCAAAGATACTCTCTGGCCCTGGAATGAATTACTCACCAGGATGGTAGGTGGGGAGGCTCCTCATGAGTTAATGAGGGGATGGGTTGAACCGCCCATTCGTAGAAGCCCTCAGACCTTAAAGAAAGAAAGGAAGTGTGGGGAGGGAGAGAGCGGACAACATGAATCATAGGAGGAGAGCCAGAGAAAATCCAGGAAAACATAGGGAGTCTTGAGTAGAGGAGAAGGAGAGTAACCTTCGTCCTTGAATTCCGACCAGCGAGAAGTAGGAGACTAAGTCTCAAAGCCTTATGGTCTATCTCGGGGGTGGCTAGTGGTAAATCCATTGGGAGTCGTTGAGCATACAGTTGGGTGGAAATGAGCACCCCTCTCAGCAGTTGGGTTACACCTGGTGTTTTCTGATGAGTGTTTATGTCCTATATTTTAAATTGAATATCCCTAGAATGCATGCTCATGGTTGTACACTCATAAATGGGTGATGTATAGAAATGTTTGCCTGGTGTTTTGATCGGAAATGGTCGATGCATTCTTATACTTGTATGACCATATTTGGTTTATATATATATGTGTGTGTGTGTGTGTGTGTGTGTGTGTGTGTGTGTGTGTGTGTGTGTGTGTGTGTGTGTGTGTGTATACTAAACAAGTTCAGATTTCGAGTCCGTCCTCAGGAGAATTGTCCCTTGCACTTAACTCACGTGATGCCTTGGTTGGATTTCCCCGAAGGCACCTCCTTCCGGGAAAGTTCCCACACCCTACAGAGATGAGTGAGCCCCTTCCAAGGACTACCATTTTAGTAAACCCATGAATTTTCTTCTTCCCTGTCACCAAAAGTATCCTAGCAGGGATACCTCTCAGCATTTTAGAGTTTCAGCACCCAGGATACCCAAGGGTTAGTTTCATTGTAGTCGCCAGACGTGAAATCCCGACTTGCGAGACCTGGAAATGAACTTAGCCTCACACACACACACACACACACACACACACACACATATATATATATATATATCATCGTTTCGGAGTTTTGGCTCCCGAGAACCTCATATGCGAGACCTCTTGTCATCGCACATCATGAAATCCTGACTTGCGAAACCCCGAAATGAGCTTAGCATATGTATATGAGTTTTGGAGTTTTGGCTCCCAGGAAACTCAAATGCAAGACCTCTTGTCATCGCATATCGCGATATCCGGACTTGTGAAACCCCGAAATGAGCTTAGCGTATGTATATGAGTTTCAGAGTTTCATCTCTCGGGAAACTCAGATGTGAGACCTCTTGTCATCGCATATCGCGAAATCCCGACTTGCGAAACCCTGAAACAAGCTTAGCGTATGTATATGAGTTTCGGAGTTTTGGCTCTCAGGAAACTCAGATGCGAGACCTCTTGTCATCACACATCGCGAAATCCTGACTTGCGAAACCCTGAAGTGAGTTCAGTGGATATATGAGTTTCGGAGTTTCAACTCCTAAATATCCTAGATGCGAGGCCCCTTGTCCTCGCATATCGTGAAATCCCGACTTGTGAAACCCCGAAACGAGCTTAGCGTATGTATATGAGTTTCAGAGTTTCGGCTCCCGGAAAACTCAGATGCGAGACCTCTTGTCATCGCACATCGCGAAATCCTGACTTGCGAAACCCCATAGTGAGTTCAGTGGATATATGAGCTTCGGAGTTTCGGCTCCTAAATATCCTAGATGAGAGGCCCCTCATCCTCGCATATCATGAAATCCCAACTTGCGAAACCCCGAGATGATAGAGTGTGAATAGATTTTGATGTTTCTGTGTTTTGCCACCCGGGAATCCTAAGGGTCAGTTTCCTTGTATTCGCCAAACACGAAATCCTGTTGTGAGAAACCCCGAAATACTATAGCGTTACTGGAGTTTGGTGTTTCGGCATTTTGGCACTCGGGATACCCAAGGGAAAACCTCTTGTCTTCGCATATAAAGAGCTCCTGACTTGCGAAACCCCAAAATGAGCCTAGTAGATATATGGGCTTCGGTGTTGCGGCACCCGAGAAACCAAAGGGTATGAACCCTCGTCCTCATACATCGTGAAATCTCGATACTCAAAGTCCCGGTAGGTGAAATCCCGGAGCAGCTTGGTGTGAATAGGATTTCGGGTTTCGGGGTGTCGAAGGACTCGACTCCTTTGCATTTCGAATTCCCAATTTTCGAAGTCCTGAAATGCAAAAGGAGCCTCTTGACTTAGCCTGGGGTCAAAACCATGGACATGTGGAAGTAAATCCTACACTTGGTGCGTGAATTGTACATGACGGATTTTCAACAAAAGAACCCATGAATTGGTTTGGTGAAGGTCCTGATTGGAAGACCTAGCCTACGCCAGAACCTTGTAGTAATTCAAGAACTTTCTCCCTCGACAATGAAGAAGAAAGAAAAAGGAGAAATATCTTAGCTCCTGTAGTGGGTGTGTTATACTCACTCTCTCTCTCTACCCCCCCCACCCTCCCTCTCTCTCTCCCCCTCCCTCCCACTATCTCTTCTCTCTCTCTCTCGTACATCTACCCCTCCCCATATATCTCCCACCCTTTCTCTCACTCTCTCCTTACCCCGTCTCTTTGTCTTCCTTTCCCTCCCTCTAACACACTCAAACACTCCTTTTCCATCCCTTCTCTCTTTCTTCCTCTTCCCCCCTCTCACACTCACACATTCTCTCTCTACCCCCCTCCTCCCTCTATCTCACCCACTCCCTCTATCTCTCCCCCTCCCTCCCACTATCTCTTCCCTCTTTCTCTCCTACATCTACCACCTCTCTCTCTCTCTCCTTGTTATTAGTCTCACTCTCACTCCCTCATCTGCTATATCTCTCTCTTTCCCCCTCCAAGTCTCTCTCTCTCTCTTCCCATTTGTCCCTCCCTCCCACTATCTCTACCATATTTATCTCCTACATCTACCACCTCTTTATCTATCTCCTTGTTGTTAGTATCACTCTCACTCTCTCTCCTACCTCTCTCTCTCTCTCTACCCCCCCCTTTTGGTATTCCTTTCCCACATTGTCACACTCTAAAACTATCCATTTTTACCCCCTTCTTTAATTAACTCTTGCATATAACCCCCACTCTCTCACTCCCTATATATGTCTCCCTCTCTCTCCCCGACTCTCCCCAACTTTCTCTCTTTTCATCTATCTAACCCCCCTTCTCTATTTTCCCCCCTTCCTCTCACTCTCTCACTCTCTACCCCCCCTCTCCATCTCCATGTCCCTCTCTCTCTTTTTCTTCCCCTCTCCCCCTCTCAGACTCTCTTTCTTCCTCTCTCTGCATCCCACCTCCCTACATCGCAAGGAAAGAAATGGCCTTGACTTAGAAATATCAAGACCTATACGATGACCATGACATAGACCTATACCATGACTTGGGCCACAACATATAGCTAGAGGTAGATTTAGACAATGACTCAGAGCGTGATTTAGACCATGACCTATACCATGACATAGAGCTAGAGCTATATTTAGACTATGACCTAGATTTTGACATAGAACATGAAATAGATCCCCCTAGCTCCATATAAGCCTATGCATAAATTGTAGTCAACCCTTAACCCCCTCTACACTCGAGCCTTGAGTGCACTATGCATATACATTTTGTACAAACCTTACACCCACATCAACCACATATTGGTTCTCTAACCATTTATCTATCCTTGAAAACACTTTCAATCCTAACCCCTTAGGCATTAGTTGTCCCTATACCCCTTATATATTTATTCATTAATATGTGTGGTCTATAATAAATTCTCTATCTGTTGCATTAAGAGAATGTGCATGCTTGTGTGACTTGATTGAGCTATAGTTTTTGTTCATTTTTATGCTCAAGAGGAATGTGCACGTGTTTCTAGGAACACACACGCATTCCTACTGGGCAGTTTTTGGTTCCAATAACACTCTATCACCTCATATCCTTCAAGGCTAACAAACAATATGCGACATATTCAGACAAAAATAATGAGCACATACATGTTTTTTTCTTATTTTAGTGTTTTGTTTTGATTCATTGAGAGTTTTGTGCTATTTCCAAACCATTGTAGGAAAATTTGGAAGATAAATTTGTCAAGTGAAATTGGAATTGTTGTTTGTATCTTCTTGGAATTGGAAGACAAATTTTTCCAAGTGTAATTGGAATTGTTGTTTGTATCTTCTTGTGTCTTCTTCAAATTGGAATACAGGAAAATTTGTCCAAGTCCAATTGGAATTATTGTTTTTATTTTCTTGTGTCTACTTGGAATTGGAAGACAAGTTTGTCCAAGTGAAAATGGAATTATTTTTTGTATCTTCTTGTGTCTTGTTGGAATTGGAATAAGAATTTGTCCAAGTTCAATTGGAATTGGAATTGGAATTGGGATTATTAGATGTGTCTTCTTTTGTAATACAAAAACAAATTTCTCCACTTGGTTGTGTATTGTTACATAATACAAAGAAAAATTTGTGGTGGGTGTTTGGAAGCCAATTTTTATCTTTAAACATGGGGAACCAATGGATTCGAGAAAGAAATTACTTGAGAAAAAATAAATCGATTGAAAAGGTAGAATAAGAACGAGAAAAATAGAAGTTATGTATGTCAAACCGTAGACTTCCAGAAGAGGGAAATCCAATTCTAGCAGAATATATTCAAAGTGCAAGAGTTCATTAGAGACAAATCCATCCAGTATCTCATCAGGAAAATATTTTTTGGATGAGAAGATGATGGAGTATTTTCTTGGAGATAATTATACAATGGATGAAATTAGAGAAGCAATCGATGTACAACATTGTGGTGAAAAAGTTCCTGTGGTGCAATCTCTTGTTGGATAGTCAAATGTTCCAGAAACTAGTCAATCCCATGTCCACTCTCCTCCCATAGTTGATCCATTGGTGATTGGAGGGGAAAGAACTAAAACATTGTTAATTCCACAAAAGGGAGGTCAAAAGTTCCATAATATGGGTTCATCATCCCTACCTAGATTGAGCATTGTGAAACGAAGAACTCTTAAACACATTCAGGTCAATGAAAGTGGTCTAGCATCACTTGAAAGGTAAGTTACCTAAATCCGATGCTGCTAAATGTCAATTATTTTTATCTTTGTTAAAATCTAGAAGTTTGACAGTTGTTAGGAGAATTTTAGGCATTAAAACAATCAAAAGTGTAGAAACAAGTCATCGTATTGTTAAAAACCTTGTAGATTATTTTCAAATAATTGGTAATAAATATCATTCTAAAGACTGCAATGCAACCTGACGTGTCTTGTCACAATCAATTATTAGGAAGATCATGAGAAAACATTGTTTTCTACAACAAACCTCTCACCTCTTGAAAGGCAATGTCAAAACCATTAGAAAGTATTCTCATAGAAGAGATAGCCTTGACACATGTGGCCCAACATATTTGGGGGCCTTCACTAGTAGGCTACCTCATTTTGAAATGAAATTAATTAGAGTGGTTAAGGGACTAGTTCATGATTTTTGGAATGATAACACTAGGCCTTCTTCCAACCAAAAAGATGTACTAAAATTTATAAGGGGATATAGGGACCACGAACCCCATATTAAACACTTTCTTGACATTACACAGACATAATTGTATGAGAGATTCATAATAGTACATAGTGCACTTAACTTGGGACAAATATCTTTCTATAAATGAAAGCCTTTGTATGTGCGAATAAACACAATTCATAAAACATGTTGTTGTAGATATCACATTGAGTATGGTTATTATTATGACACACACACACATATATATATATATTGTGTTTTATATAACACCCTTTTGCATGAATGCTCAGTTATATTTCTGACGTCGTCATCTAGAGACTTTATTCACAACATCTTGTGTATAAGTCCAGAGGGTTTTACATTTGATCAAAAATCATGCTTAGATGGGACATGCCCCAGGTGCAGTGGATTGACGTTACTGATAAAGTGCATCCATGTAAGCGATGAGTATGAATTGGGGAGGAAGGAGGTTTCCTTGTAGATATTTAAATATGTGACATGTGATATTGATGGAGGATAGGAAAGAAAAAAGATACAATTGGTTACTTCTCAAGTACGAGTTTGCGAATTCATGAAGGACTTCGTCAAAAATAAAGGAAATTATGTTTAGCATTTCCATGTGGATCGATGGCAGGATGATAATTTTAGAATATGCAAAGATACATTTCCTATTGGTATTGTGTTATCAATGGTTGATTTTGCTGAGAACTACACCCTTCAACCAAAAAATGAGATTCAAATCTAATATTATCACTTAGAGAAGGTCAACATAATGGTCCATATCACATAGAGGCATGGACCAGATAGTAATGAACAAAGCAGAGTTATATTGAAAGAGTATCACTTCTATATAAGTTATGATCAGTGCCATGTCTTAGACTACGAACAACATTGTTTTTAGTTATTCTACTATCACCTCAAGGAGAAGAACATACATATGGATCAATATTGGATTTGGTCATATGGTTGCACATGCCAATTAAAAAATTCTTGTGTATTTCAATGGTTGTGTATGTTGCACAAAAAACTAAAGGTACCAAACATTTGGAACTATTTTGATTTTGGGCATAGGAAAGGGGAGCATGCATAAAAGGAGTGTTACGTAGGTAATAAATTAAGTTCACAACTACTTCCCTCATTCAAGATGAAAAATCCATTGTTGAATGGTGTTCTTCAGTAATGGGAGACGAAACAGGAACCCGTGAAGACCAATCACACAGGAAATGACATGTACATAGATACTTTTTGGAGGTGGTCAATGTATATCGATCACATTGGTATGAATGAAAAATAATCTAGGGAACTCATGGATTCCATTCAGTTAGAACATCAGACAATGCAATAGTTGAAATATGGACGAGAAAAATCTCTTGCTTATGTGGTCCATGTAGTAGTAATGAATGGGATGATTGTGAATTAACGGACTGGGTTTATAGATGGGATCCTGTATAACTTCCCATTGGTCAAAGTATAACTATGTGTAGTATTCCATATATAAAATAGTATGTAGAACATAAATATTTTAGCTAGAAATGGCAAAACAACAATGATATAACCTGAACAATACTAGAATAACACCAGAAATATCACCTTGATGAATGATAACAATGTTCACTTTCCTCTTCGAGGGGTAAAACTCTAGCAAAGAATATCTCTATTACAATAATATCCAAGACAAAACTTCGCATACCCTTTACTCCTATTTATACTAAATATGACTATCCAAAAGAACAATCTAGAGGAAGCTCCTTCTAGAAGCGGAAGCTTCTATTAGGTCTTCTTACATTTGACTTATTCTTCCTTCTTTATAGGCCTTATTAATATTTCCCTTTATTACATGGAAATATATTATTCTACCTACGTGAGGGGTTAGGGTGGTTAGGTCCCTAACATGTCCCCCCCCCTTAAAAACATCCTTTTCCTCAAGGCTTGAGATAAGGAAATTGTTGCAGAATGGTAGTTGGTTCCCAAGTGGCATCCATTGGAGTTGTATCTTTCCACTAGACTAACACTTCCTTGATGGTGCGCTGACGCAGATGACACTCACATTGGTCCAAAATCGCTTGCGGTTGCAACCATATGGAGCCTTCTTCATCCAACTTGGGAAGGCTGGTTAGATTTTTGCACTTAGTTCCAATCACCTTCTTTAAGCAGGAGACCTGAAAAATAGGTTGGATCTTAGAATGAATGGGAAAATATAACTGATAGGCTGCCTATCCCATACGCTTGAAAATGATATAAGGACCATAAAATTTTGGCATCATTTTTTGACAATGGTCAGACTTGAGGGAATTTTTCTTGTAAGGTTGCAGTTGAATAAACAACTGGTCTCCTTTTGAAAATTGACGTTCAAAGAGACCTTGATCTTCCTATTGCTTCATGCGATTTTGGGCCATGACCAAATTCTCTCTGAGGGTATGAAGAATAGCCTTTCAAATTGTAATTGTTTGGTCAATCGCCTGGACCTTCAAGACACCTAGAAAGTATGAGAGAACTGAAGGTGTATTTTGTCCATATATTGCTTCAAAAGGAGTCATGTGGGTAGTTGTATGGGAAGAATTATTGTACCACCATTCAACTAGCGGTAACCATTGATACTATTGATTTTTCCTTTCCAATGCAAAACACCTCAAATATGTTTCCAAACACTTGTTGACAAATTTAGTTTTCCATCATTCTGGGGATGATAATTTGTGCGAAGATGAAATTGAGTGCATTATAGCCTGAACAATTCTTTCCAAAAATGGCTGGTGAAAGTGAGGTCTTGATCTGAAAAAATAGAATGAGGCATGCCATAAATCTGAAGACCTGATCCATGAAACATTGAGCGATAGTGGAGGTTGTAAATGGGTGTTGAGGAGAAGAGAAATGAGCATACTTGGAAAGATTATCAACTACCACTATGATGACTGATTTATTGCTCGATTTAGGTAAGACCACAATAAAATCCATAGAAAGATCCCTCCAAATAGCAAGTGGAATCGAAAGTGGTTTTAGTGTTCTAGGAACTTTGATTGTTTCTCTCTTGTTGCGTTGAAAAACATCACATTCTGCCACAAAATTGTGAACGTCCTATTTCATACCATTCTAGAAAAAATAGCATCTGACCCGGTCATAGGTTTTGGTAAACCCTAAGTGCCCAACTATGGGTGTATCATGAAGCTCAAAAAGTATTGTGGATTTAAGTTGTGACTATTTACTTAAATACAAATGGCCTTTGTAGAAAAGTCGATCATTGTGTCAAGAGTACCCTTGGAAAAATGGAGAATTGGCTTGCAAATGTTGGATCGGATGAAAAACTTTGGGATCATGTAGACATCCCTGGAAAACAACTTGGAGCCAATTTGGGACAATGAAAGAGAGGGAAAAAAGGGACCCTTCATCTTCATATTTTATTGAAAGTTCATCAGCAACTACATTGAATTTCCCTTTCTTGTAAATGATCTCATAATCATATCCAAATAGCTTAGTCACCCATTGTTGTTGTTGTAGCGAGGAAGGGTGTTGTCCCAAAAAATACTTGAGGATTTGATGATCTATCTTAATTTGGAAGCGTTTCCCCAAGAGATAAGGGTGCCAAAGATCCACTACATGCAGAATAGCCAACATTTCCTTTTCATAGATTGATTTTCCCAAATGGTTCTCTGACAGTTGTTTACTGGTAAAGGCCAAAGGCCAACCATATTGTATAAGGACTACTCCAATTCCTCTCCCAAAAGCATTACATTCCAGGACAAAGGTCTTTTTGAAATCAGGGAGGGCCAGGAATGGAGTGGTGCACATGGTCACCTTCAAGGTTTGAAAAGCCTGATCAACTACGTGAGTCCAAGTGAAATAATTCTTTTTAAGGAGAGCAATGAGAGGTGCCTCAATCTTGCCATAATTCTTAACAAACTTGAAATAATAGCTCGTTAAACCCAAACATCCATGCAATCTTTTGAGAGTCTTTCGGCGAGGCCAATCCTTCATAGCTTCAATATTTTTAGGATCCACCATTAAACCTACCTTTCCAAAAATATGACACATGTACTCGACTTCTAAGGCTCCAAAAGAACACTTATATTGTTTGAGGAAAATATGGTGCTGAGAGAATAGATGTAGAACTCGATCCACATGAGCAAAATGAGTTGTCTAGGTTTTACTATATATGAGGATATCATCAAAGAAAAATAATACAAAATGACAGATAAAAGGAATGAAGAAATGATTCATGAGGATTTGGAAAGTGGAGGGAGAATTACACAAGCCAAAGGGAATGACCAAAAACTCATAGTGGTCTTCATGAGTTCGAAATGCAATATTGGGAATTTTTTCCTTGTTCATATGTATCTTGTGGTAGCTAGAATGAATATCAATTTTAGTGAAGAACTGGCCACCACTCAATTCATCCAAGAGGTCATCAATGACAGGAATGGGAAATTTTTCTTTGATGGGGAGTTTGTTGAGGGTGCGGAATTCAGGATACATGTGCCAAGGGCCTTCTTTCTAAGGACCATGACCACATGAGAAGAGTAGGGGCTCTTACTAGGATGGATAACATCCGCGGTGAGTAATTATTGAACAATTTTCTCAATTTCATTTTTCTGGGAAAAGGGATGATGATAGGGACCAAGATTGGGAGGAAGGTTGTCGGGGACAAAGTGAATGAAATGATCATGAACACCAAGAGAAGGAGGAAGTCCCTGGGGAGTGGATAAAACAACTTGATGTTTGGAGAGGATGGATTGGAGGTCTTGTGGAACAGAGGGTGTCTCATTGGCTTGAATGGCATGGAGTTATGCAATAATTCTAGAATGACCTTTTTTGAGGATATTTTCCATGTGATGGGAACTGATGATCTCCGGGGAACCAACGGTGATGCCTTGGAACTTATATTGTTGGCCCTCCTGGTGGAATTGCATGGTTAATTCCTTAAAATCCATGATAATGGGACCTATAGTCCTAAGACATTATGCACCCAACATAATGTCACAATCTCCCATGTCGATAGAAAACATATGAGATTTCATGTGGTACTGAACAATATCGAGGTACACATTTTCACAACACCCCCCATATTTCATGGACCCTCCATTGGCAATTATGATTTAAAAATTATTGATAACATAGATATAGAAATTAGTTTCTTGGGAAATGAAACGATGAATAAAATTATGGGTGCTTCCACTGTCAACAAGGATGATGACCTTCTGATGTTGAATGTAACTAATTAGCTTGAGGGTTTGAGGAGCAGAGAACCTAGTGAGAGGATTCATGGAAATGATTGGTTCAACCTCGGGAGGGTCAAAAGGTGGGGTCATGTCACTGGGTTCACGTGACTCAGCCACAGGGGGGACTCAACATCATCTTCTGAAACATCCTCAGAGATGGCCATACAAATATTTTGTTCCTTACACTTGTGCCTAGAAAAATATTTTTCATCACAATTACAACAAAGGTCTTTGATTTGGAATTCATCCATTTCTTCCCTAGTCAATTTTTGGATCTTTATTGGAGTATAAGGAGGAATGGGAGTGATTAGTTTAGAGTGAGGAATAAAGGAGGGTTTTGGGGTTTGAGAAGAGACAAAATATTGTTCTTCCTTAGCTATTTTAGTAGCTTCCACCCAACTCTGAGGCCAAGCCATGAGGACATGGGCACGAATCTTATCCTTGAGGCCACTAATAAACCATTCTAAAAAAAAAACATCAGACATGCCCTCTGTATGGAAATCCAATCACTCAAAAGAAGCGATAAAGTCTTCCACTATGCCAAATCATTTCAACTTTGTCAAACAACCTAAATGGTTGGTGTCATTGTCAAAGCATTCATAAATATCTGCCACAAATTGTGTCCAATCCACATACCCTTGGCGGGAATTTTTACTCCATTGCCAAAATTCTTGATCTAGATGGAGAACACCATACCAAAATTTTGCCAAGTCATCTATAATTCCATACAACGATAAATAATGTTCCATTTGAGTTACCCATCCTATGGGATTTGAGAGATAAAATTTGGTCACATCCACATGTGGAAGGTGTATGTCATGTTGAAAGTGATGCGGCTAAAAATTCTGGGAATTAGAGGAAGTTTCACCTTTGGAGTGAAAGGGTGAGTCAGAGGAGGGAAGATCAACATGGATATTCATCTTGGCATAGATCATTGTAGTGAAGGATGCAAGACGGGTAGTGAAGGATTCAAGCTAGGTAGCGAGGTCCTATATGATGGTTTCCATTTTGGCGTCGATGGAGGAATGCATGTTCTTATTGAGGTTGGAAAAATTGGCACTGAGCTTCCTCACTTCTTGTTGGGTCTCTGTGAAATTAGAGTGCAAGGAATTGAAGAAAGCTTCCAAGTCTTAGATATGGGTGTGGGCCATGATGAAAAAGGAAAATGAAAAGGGATGGGTGGGTGTTACATGTTATTTTGGTCACCCTAGTGATGTTCTTACAAGCATGTGTTTAGGCTCCCAAAATGATTTTTCTCATGAGAAAAGTGACTAGTTTCCTCCTCTAGAAAACTTGTTTTTAGAAGGATGTCACAAGCTAGACATAAGATACAGTGTGGAAATACTTGATTTTCACAGGCTATCCTAAACTTGGCTTGCAGAGTTTCCACAGGATACTCCATAGACAGGGCGTGACGAAGTTTGAAGACTAAGGAAAGGATGAAGTTCAAAAAGGTTCTAGAAGGGAATCTTCTAGAATATGAGGTGGCATCTGTATGGCTGGGATCCTACTGAATTTTCTGATTTGGTGGGATCATCCTAATCTCTTTAACCATCTCTCCTTCTCCTATATAATGATGGATTTCTCATGGAAAAGGTTAAGAAAGTAAGCAAGAGAAAGCAAGATCAAGTAAGGAATTTATGAAGGAATAGGATGAGAATTGTGTGAGGAACTCTATTTCAATTGATGTTTGAGGTCTCCATTTGACCATCAAGCTATTATGGATCATCTTCATACAAGTTTTGAGCAAGTGAGTGTGTTGGAGCAAAGGTCCACCGAAAGGGAACCTTGCAAATCAAGGCTCTTTGGTTGTATCTTCCACTTTTACTTAATATAATACAGTGGCATGTTTCTTTCCCATAAAATCATTCTCATTTTATTACATGACTCCTTAATCACATGTGTAAGTTTTCATTGAATATACTATTGTTGCTTTCACTTTGGTTGGTTTGTGTTTCATTACAGATCCAATATCACAAGAGCATCAGAGCGGAGCAGGGACAACAAAGATATAAGGAAGTGATATTCAAAGGTATGCCATTCTTCTCTTGTTTGATAGTAAACTCAATGATTAAATCTTAGGGAAAGCATCGTGTTCTGTCTTGTTTTGTTCTAGATCCAGGTGGATCTAGGGAGATCAGTTTATGTTCGCATTCACTGATTTATCCAATAACAAAATTGACAACCGTACTAGGGATACGACTTGTTTTGGTTTTTTGCCATCCATTTTCCTTTAGCCTACCTATTTTAATTTTAATCCAATCTCTGAGTCTGTGGGGGATCCATCCAGTATTTGAGTCTATGGGGAATCCATCCAGACTCTCTGGATCTGAAAGTTCTTTTAGAATCTTTTCCCTTTTTCCAATTTTCCTTTGTTTATAGGCATTTTCATACTGTATCCCATATATAGCCTGCAGAAACCTTAGATACCCGCACCCTAACTTCTTAGACTAGTGAGGACTTTCCGCAACCTACTCTATAGCTATCCTATGGAAACCTTTAATTCCCGCGCTGTACCCTACTCCTGGGCTGCAACATTACCTGTAAATTGTTTTTTGGATTGGGTCTTTTTGGCTTCTGCTACCCAGTTTTTCTTTTATCACCTGGGAAGAACTTTTAGTATCACTACTTGACTTTTCTCTGAGTGTAAGACTTGTTATTGATTGGTTTTCAGGGATTGAAATCCCTTCTTCATCATTTTACAAGTTTTTGCTTCTTGATTTTCATCAACAAGGATATAATCTCCGATTTTGAGATCTGAGTGCTTGATTGATGAAAGTCTTTTATTTGATTTAAGGTTTTGGATTGTTTACATTTTCTAGATTTCTTATTTATTGGAAATTCATTTTCGTTTGCATTTAGCGAAACACTTTCTTGTCATATTCATTTTTATCTTCATTGAAAGGTTGATTTGGGTATTTGTTGAGTGTATCGATTTTCTTTGATTACTTTTCCTTTCTTCATTATATCCCTGACTTGGTTTTGGAAAGGAAGAATTAAAGTCATCTATTCTTTGTAGTAATCATTCATAAGGAAAAAAAATTCATTCAATTTTTTTTACAAGAGAACAAATTGGAAAATGTCATTGTTTATGATTGTTTGAAATTGTGTTCATTCAAGAAAAAAGAATTATATTTCATAGCTTTCATGTTTTCTGGAAAAATACTTTCCCCCTCTTGTAATTAGAGTTCATCGAACTGAAACATTGCATCATTCGTCTATTTTTTCATATCATTGGGTGAAGGTATCATACAACATCAGTTTCATCTCCATATCCCTCTTTCGTAAACAACAACCTCTAAAACACTACGTAATTTTAAAAATTATTAGTAACTTTTTATTTTCTAGAAGCTCTTTCCACCAACATTATCTCGGCTAGTGCTTTGGAATAGGTTGTGAGGCAGACTCTCCAAAGCATAAAACACACTATAGCATCTTGTGATAGGGAGTGTTCAAATCCACTTGCAACATTTTGTATTGGGAAGTCCTTCTCACAAAAGGGTCAAACCTGAGGTCGCATTAAGACTGGAAGAGTTACTCACCTTGCTTTGTTGGTATTGGTGTAGAGATTGTGCGTATTACGAAGGTCACTTGAAGGTATACCCACAATTATGAGTGGAATCTTTTCTAGTTGATTTCGGGTTAGATACCCTGCCCTTGTGCATGGATCAGACTGTCGATTGTTTCCCCAGGCATCATTCTTGTTCTTGGTAACCTTAGTAGCCTATATTTTTAGGGTCTTACAGGAGGTGATTGTGGAGGTTAAAGTCTTCACGGTACCTGGAATCGACGTTGGCCACGCTTGTAAATTCTAACCTTGTACAATATCTACTGCAAACTGATATTCAGAAAAGAACAGAAAAGATACAATGGAAAATACAAACATTACTCAAAGATTTTTCACCTGGAAACCCAAACCGGGAAAACCAGCATATATTATATTCATACATTGTGTTACATTGTTTACAATACAATATACATATAGGATACAGCGGCATCCAAAACCCTAACCCAATGACCTGGATTAGTCCAAAACCCTAATTCCTTAACCGGAAATAGAAAACCATCGACAAAAAACCATGTGCCGAAAAACCACCTAATATCATGTGGTCCCGGAAATATGTTGGCCCGGTGGAAATATGTCAGCCCAGAAAAAAAAATTCGGGGGCGCTGCCCCCGAACCCCCGCATGGGGGGCTCCACCCCCCTGTGCGCCTGGCACAGACACTCTGTCTCATACAAAGAATATAACACATACCCAAAATTCTCCCACTTGTTGTTTTCTTTGCACACAGGGGGCTACATGGTTACATAGTCAATAATGCCCATGGATCCTCTACACCAAGAGAACTTCTTAGTGCTCACAGATTTTGTTAATGAATCTGCAACATTCTTCAAAGTGTCTACCTTCATCAGTGATACTTTGTTTCCTTCAATCATGTCTCTCACAAAGTGATATTGAACATCAATGTGCTTTGTCTTTGAATGATAAGCAGGGTTCTTTGCCAAGAAAATTGCACTCTGACTGTCACACTCTATCCTTACAGCTTCTTGTACCAACCCAATACCTGAA
>ML796094.1:59619-75505 GCA_009831015.1 Picea engelmannii
TGTTCTACTCAATCATTCAAAGATAGATCTGTCTAGCAATTCAATTGCAGAAGTCAGAATGTACCTATGGGTAGATCTGTTCCTTTCGAGTTCGTTCATTCATAAATAATTTTACTCATAATTTTAATCACAGAAATAAACATACACCTATAGATGCACCTATTATTTCAAGTTCATCATAAATAAATCATACTGCCTAGGATTTTAGTTTAAGAAGGAACCATTCCAGAATTTGGTCTTTGATCCTAAACTTCATACAATGAACAGATGGAACATATAGAATATTCTTTCAACTTAACACAAACAGAGGCATCATATTGGATACATAAAATCATTCAAACAAAGAAGGAGAATATTTAACATATCTGAACCAGTAAGTGAGAAGACAAAGGGAATAACCATGTTCCTCCCAATCGTAGAACCAGACAACCAAGTTACTTGCCCAACTCACCCCCTAGACTAACCATGAATCCATGAGGGCGAACTTGAAATCTCCTCTTCAAAAAAAAATTCTCTATCTGTAGTCCTCTCCTTGGCTCACACTCAATATTCAGTTTTCATAACAACAAGTATACAACAATTTCTTTTTCCCATCATACTAGGCAGCGTCCTGCCTCCTCACATATGCTATTTATCCAAAAATATTTTTCCCTAGGTCTTTCTTCCCTCCCTTGGGAATTTTCGCAGCTTCCTAGATCCCTGATTTTCAGGGGCTGCCAATGGCCAAATCCATGATTTTCCACTTGTAACAATTAGCCCAAAGGTAGTTCCAATATGTTCCCCACTCATGGATTCATGGTCAGCTAAATTTAACATGGTTGTTCCATTTGTCCTCCTGCAATAATTAAAGCAATATTCTATTTAGATACAAGTTTCATAGTCAAATAGACTGTTGGGTCAAATCAGGTCTCTTCCCAACAGTCATAAGAATTAATTACAATTTATTAAATTTGAAATTTAGAATTGCCATAAATGGAAAAAAAATTCCAAATTTGAATTTTCTAAAAATGAAATATTTTTCTAACAAATTTTGAATTTCAAAAATACGTTATTTTTGGGGATGTCACATCCTTTCCCCCTTCAATAAAACATTGTACTCAGTGTTTGTTCCTTTCTTGGAATAGTATTGGATGAGATTTCCACAAATCTCCCTCGAACTCCCAAGTGGCCTCCTCAGGATTAAAGTGCTTCCATTGCACTTTTACTTGAGCGACGACTCTGTTCCGAAGTGTTATTTCTCTCCATTCTAGAATGTACAGGGGTTACTCCTGAAACTCACCTTTTGGTTCCACTTGCACCAAGTGCCAATCAATCATATGAGTAGGCTCATGGACATACTTTTTCAACAAGGAAACATGAAATACATTCTGAATTCTTGAATTAGCTGGAAGTGCAAGTTTGTAAGCTATGGGTCCAATTCGAGATAATATCTCGAAGGGCCCACAAAATCTAGGTGCCAACTCGGCACAATTCCCAATTTTTAGTGAACTCTTTTGGGCTTTGACCTTTAAGTAAACATGATCTACCACTTGAAATTCCAAGTGTCTTATTTTCTGGTCTGCATAACTTTTCTGCCTATCCTGTGCCTCTTTTAAGTTATGTTGCACCCTTCTTACCATACTTTCCATTTCTTGGAGAATTTATGGTCCAACCATGAGTCGGTCAATCAGATCGTCCCAGCTAATTGGTGTCGTACACTTTCTATTGTATATTACCTCAAAGGGGCTCAATTTAGCCGAAGTTTGGTACCCATTGTTATATGCGAACTCTTCCAAGTGAAGGTAGTCTTCCCACTTACTCGGTTTTGTTCTTACGTACATGCGGAGCATATCTTCTATGATTTGATTTGTTCATTCAGTCTCTCCATCCATTTGAGGATGGTAACTCGTGTTGAAATTCAAATTGGTATTTATCCCTGCAAACAATTCTTTCCAAAAGGTGGACGCAAATTTTACATCTCTATCTGAGATCACCATTTTAGGAACACCATGCAGTCTAAAAATTTCTTTCATAAATATTTCAGCAATATTTATAGCTTTAAAAGTAGATTTCACAGGAATAAAGTATGTGGACTTACTGAGTTTATCGATTACCACCATAATAGGATCATTCTATTTCTTAGTTTTAGGCAAACCTGTTATAAATTCCAGCGATATGGTCTCCCATTTCCATTCCAGCACTGGTAATGGCTGCAATAGGCTGGCTAGATGTTGGTGTTCAACCTTAACCTGCTGACAATATTGGCACCTAGCCAAGTATTCTATTATTTCTCCCTTCATATTAGGCCAGTAAAATAGTTTTCTAAGTGTTGTTATTGTTTTTTGGTATCCTGGATGGCCAGAATACGATTTCTTATGAACTTATTCCAAGACTGTTAACTTTAACTCTGCTAAATTTGGTATGTAAAGTCTGTTTTTAAACCATAATAGTCCCTTCTTGTCGATACTCAGATCTGGTTTATCTGAGTTTACAGTATTGTTTTGTAATTCTTCCATTACCTTAGTGTAATTTTCATTGTTAATTCCTGTCGTCTTTATTCTTTGTTCCAGATCACTTTCTACCCTGCTGATATTTATCTCAAATAACTCATGGAATCTTCTTCTTAAAGAATATTCTACCTTATTTTCCTTTCCCTTGATATGTCTGATCTCGAAGTCGAATTCTCTCAAAAATGCTATCCACCTTGCTTGCCTTGCATTAAAATCTAGTTGGCTAAATAGATATTTCACACCGCTATTATCCATCAATAGTAAAAAAATTCTACCCATTATGTAGTGTCACCACATTTTTAAGGCATGTATCACTGCTGCCAATTCTAAGTCATGAGTGACATAATTTCGCTCATGTTCTTTTAATTTTTGGGACTCATAACAAATCACGTGTCCTTCTTGAGTTAGGAATCCACCTAGTCCTTCTTTACTTGCATCAACACATATGGTAAAGTCTTTATTTGGGTCTACTACCTTCAATATGGGTGTAGTTGTCAATAATTCCTTCAGCTTGTTAAAAATGTCTTGACACTTTTGTGACTAGTTAAACTTGGTCCCTTTCTTTTGTAAAGACGTGATAGGGTAGGCTATCTTGGAAAACCCCTTTATAAATCTGTGATAATATCTAGCGATTCCCATGAATGACCAAATATCAACTACATCCTTGGGTACCGACCATTCTATGATGGCTTTTATTTTCTCAGGGTCAACAACAATGCCTTCTACTGAAATTACATGTCCCAGATATTGTATTTTCTTTTGATAAAAGTCACACTTATCAAATTTGGCGTACAATTTGTGTTTCCTCAATGTTTGTAGAACTATTCTTAAGTGTTCTTCATGTTCTTCCTCCCTTTTAGAATACACCAGACTATCATCGATAAATACTAGTATGAACTTGTCTAAGTATTGACTGAAAATACTGTTCATCAGGCACATAAACGAGGTTAGTGTGTTAGTGAGTCCGAAAGGTATGACTACGAATTCATAGTGTCCATATCTTTCACGAAAGGTTGTTTTTCTTATATCCTCATCCTTTATCCTAACTTGATGATAACCAGATCGTAAATCCAATTTCGAAAAGATTTTGGCCCCACCTACTTGATCAAATAGATCATTTATCCTCGATAAGGGGTACTTGTTCTTAATAGTCATTTTATGCAATTGTCTATAATCAATGCAAAGTCTTAGAGTAACTTCTTTATTTTTCACAAAGAGGACTGGTGCCCCCCCATGGTGAAACACTCGGTCTGATATACTCTTTGTCCAACAATTCTTGTAATTGTATTTTTAATTCTATCAATTCTGGTAAATTCATTCGGTAAGGTGCTTTAGAGATAGGAGTTGAACCAGGTAGTAGGTCCATGGCAAAGTGTATTTCCCTTCTAGGAGGTAATTCCAGTATCTCATCAACAAACATGTCTCTAAATTCACATAGGACAACAAAATCTTATGGCTTTGGATTATCTTCTTTTTCTAACAGATTTGTTACTTGGATGGCGTAAACTTGGCAACCTTTTCTTATGCATTTCTTGAATTGCATTGTTGACACTTGTCTAACTGATAATGGTTTTGGTATACCTCTGGCTGTTCTGGTAGTGTCATGACCATCTTTATAATTAAGTGTCTTTGTATAACAATCTAGAACTTCTTTGTGCTTCTCCAACTAATCCATTCCGATAATGATATCATAAGATCCTAGTGGCAGAATATTCGGATTTGTTTTTATGTTTCGACCATCTAAACTAAATTTAAAATCATAAATAAAATCAACCACTTTCCTTTTAGTTCTTGTTGCTAACTGTACCAGCCATGATTTTGTCTGTTTCATCCTCTTAAGTTTATTTGAATCTACTACTCCAGGAGTGATATAACTTAATGTAGCTCTAGGATCAATTAAAACATAAATTCGGGTGTTATTGATTTTACCTTCGATTTCCACCATAGAGGACTGGTGGTTAGCTTGCCAACCATCAATGGTTGTATTTATCCAATGCAGACTTCTGCCCACATCACCCACCATCGAGGCTTCTTGCAAATTATGAACAATGGTTCTGTTTGTTGTATTTAAACGTGGACAGTTCCTCCTTAGACGAGGTTCTCCACATTCCCAACACTTCAATGGTTCATGAGGACTGTCCCCAAATTTCTTTGTTCCTAGATTTACTGGTTTGTTGATGCCTTGAGTACTTGAATGGTTTGAGTGAAAATATTTTATTGGAAATCTTTTTGCTGCATTCTGATAAGGAGTTGGATGGAATCCCTTCTTCTACCTGTTCATTCGGTCTTGTTTCCTATATTTCCAAGATTTGGGAAACTTTGCCCACTGTTTGTATTGGTCGTAGCACATTCGTGCTTTATTGAATACTTCACTCAAGGATTTGGGGTTGTCAAACTCAATTTTGTCTCAGTAGGACTACGATAAACAACTTAAGAATCGTTGGATTTTTACCTTGTCTTCCCGGATGTAAGGTACGAACCTTAGTAATTTCAGGAATTTGTTTATAAGGTCCTTCATTGTCATATGTCCAAGTTGTAACTCGTAAAATTGTTTCCTTTTCCTTTTATAATAGCTTTCAGAGAGGTACTTATTCTTGAAGTATTTCTTAAATTCATACCATTCCATCTATTTCTCCTTTAGGCCCTTGGCCAACTTCAGATCTTGCCACCAAATGATGGCTTTCCCTTTCAGATTGTAAATGGCCATTCTAACCTTCATATTGCTGAAATAGTTATATATCTGGAAGTATTTTTTTATGTCCAATAACCATGCCTCAAATTCTTCTCCTATTCAGGATTCTCCATCAAAGGTAGCTGGTTTAATCTTCTTAAATTCTCCTTCAAGGTGGTCTACTTGTTTTCTTTTTCGGTCTGCTTTAGTTTTGTCCTCAGTTGAAGGTGTGCCTCCAAACGAACTGTCCCCTTTTTCCACTTCTGGCCCAAAATTCTTGGAGGCCCTTTTACTAACCTCTTCGTCATTATTATCATCCTTTGGGATTTTCTTAGTCACTATGCTATGTAGAAGGACTTCATTTATTTCCTGTTGTTCCTGTTGTTCTTTATTCAGTTTCTCATTGTTGGATTTGAAAACCTGTAGCTCAACAATGAGATTCCTCATTGTTTCCAACACTTCTATAGGTGAGCTTCCATCACTATTCTGTCTTGGATCTCCAGGGGGTCTCTGTTCTGGATTTCCTTCAATTTTGATTTCTGCATCATCCTGAGTTGCCATAATTAACACAAAATCGAAATGGATTTATGTTTGTAACAATAAAGGTTTATTAGTTTTGCATAAATCGAAAAATATGCCAAGTAACTAACATGGCCCTGTTCAAGTCCATTGTTGTAATATTTTCTCTGATACCATATGTAATGAACCTCAAATTTACTCATATTTGCCAAAATAAAAAAATGTTTATCTGTCTTCTAAATAATTTATTGATAGAATAAGGGTTCTTAGTTCTACAAACCTAATGTCACTTAGTGATGAAGCTCTGTAAAAAGAAACCTTTTATAAATTCTATTATACAAATCTTGTTACAAAATTCTAGATTTCCACTTACCACAAGATATCCCATTTATCTTATCTTGCTTAAGCACATGTAGAAGGAATATAAGGAAGTGTTCCCAAAGCTTTAGTAAAACCCCTTTCAGCCTTTAGGTTTACGTATGTAAGTGCAGTCTTACCGTTCATACTACAACTCGTTTATTTCTTTGTTTAACAAAGGTTCCATATTCGCGCTAACCCTAGGAAACTTTAACTAGATCTTTAGCCATTTTAGCAGTGGGGTCAGTTTGTACACCAGACAACTAAAATAACTACCAAGTCATGGCTATTGACTGGTTTTTTGAATCGGTAGCTGGTTGAAATGAAGAATTAAATCCGAAATCCAATTGGACATTTAACAACTAGGATCGAACTGCTTCCTTGACTGACAAAGAGTTTGTGAAAGGAATTTAACTTCCGTCGAGTCAAGAAGGTGTCAAATCGTGCTACTCTTTAAGCAGAAGAGACGGTTCCCTGTAATAATAGTCAAGGTTCTATAACTCCATTGATGGCAGTCCTGCGAGTCCCAATTTATTTACTGGGCTTTACACCTAAGGTGTCAAATCAAATGTGCCATTGTCACATGGCTATCTATCCTCCGCACTCTTGACATTTACTCCTTGTTGGCATTGCATTGCTTAGGGTTGGAGCAGGTTCACCATTTGTCAAAGTTTTTTTTTTTTGTGAAGTGGCTCTGTGTCACAAGATTTGGTTGAGGCACAGTCCAATGCCATGGTGGTTGCTTCAAAGTTGCAATAGACGGCATGGACTATATTCCGGGTAAGTTTTCCTCAGTCATAAAACCCATCTTGGTTAAATAAGATGGTGCATTTTTCGAAAAATCAATGAGTAAGAATCTTGTCACTGGTAATCCTATCATGTCTGTTTTATTCCTATTGAGTTCCCATTTACGTATGACCTCCCTGTATTCTTTGGATTCATCCTACATCCCTCCTAGAGGAATGATTTTATTAAGGTTTATTGATGTTTCTCTTTGGTTAGGGAGAGGGGAGGTGAGCCTCATTTACCTATAATAGGGAGTCTGGGGTTTAAAAGAAAAAAAATCTCTATCGCAGATCGGGGTTCTTAGCCAAGAAAGTCATGAGTTTGGGTAGTAAATCCCTATTGTGTGTTTGTTTGCTTGATTAGTATAGGGGAGACCTTACTTCCAAGGTTCCAACCGGGTTAAGCAGACATTCACCCACATTAAAGGCCGAAACCTATATATGTTGAAAATTGACTTTTACCTTTCTGAGCAGGTTGGGGTGCGGGTAACCTAGGTGCAATCTAGTTAATTGTACTTCTAGTTAAAGGAATATTTAGACTCTGTTTACACTTAAAATGTTATATTTTTTTCCTGTATGCAAGGGACTTAGTATATTCGACTACTGTATTTTATTATCTACTATATTGTGTAAATAGTTTCCTTATGTTATTTAACTCGTTTCTAGAGTGGAAACATAGCACTAACGATGGGCCCTGTTTGATGCGAGGGTACCCATCAATGTGTTTTTGTATCCTTCACCCTCATCCCTGGACGTCTATCTAGACTGGAAAAAAACAAGGACAAGGAAGACATGCGAATCGCAAATCAAAAGTTAAGAAATGTTTTGTTAATAACCCATCTCACTTTGTTGGTGTATTTCTTAATCTATTTTTTTTTTGCATATAAATTACTAATCTTCGTATGATGGTTTTTACAGGTTGTTGTATTTTCCAAGGACCTGGGGTTCATACGAGCGTAAGATGCTGCAGATATTCGAGTTCTATTTGTCTCCTTATAGGGTTTGAACAGTCCCGATTGCAAGTTTAAAAGTAGTCATTATAAATAGTTTTCCTCAGTTCCTTATCGGCTCGTAAAAGGAAAAGGAAATACCCAAGGTAACTTTAAAGTCTGGGGTTGGGTTATGACAGTATGATTCTTTCAATGAATCATATACATGATTATCTTGTATAATTAAAGTATGTAAATGACTAATGAATCAAGTCGGTTCTCCTCATCATTCAGGATTCACACTGTTCTAAATTTAATTACTGAGATTATTGTTTTGAATAATGCCCTTCTTTAAACTATGAATGTTGGATCACAATGAATCGTTTTATTTAATTTCGACATCTCCTATGTTATTTCCGGTATGTTTCACTCTGAACTGATAAAAGTTAGATTGTACCCAACAAGAGTAGCTAACGATGAACTTCATTGTCAATATAAGGGTAGAGTAGGGTTACGGTTTCGCTGTTTAAAATTCAGAACGCTTAACTATAGCTGCAGTGTTATAAATATATCTACATTCTTGTGTAACTATCATCCTTTAGACTATGTGAGGGGGTTTTCAAAGACTGGTAGGATTTTACCATTGCTTAGTGTAATTACAGAACTGTACGAAGGTATTTCCATTTCTATATCGTCCCCTGTCACAAACCCCGAGTGAACAGTTTCGCATGTATATTCAATCATTTATTAAATTGTAGATTTTCTTATGACGAGAGTATTTCTCAGTTGGGATTATTTTATTTTGTATGAATGGAGAGTGAAGTCTAAGTTATTTTATCGGTAAAGGACCTGAATAAATGTCTATGAATCCTTATGCTTATGGATCATTCCACTTCTATAATACCTCACAATTAGGGCAACAAAACTTATGAAGTTTTATTTGGTATTATGAACATAATTTAAGGAGGAGACTTAATCTCTTATTTGATAATTTCTTCAAACGAGAGGTAGTGGATTGTCGGATTAGCATAGTTTGTTTGTTCGAATAATATGACACAGATCTCTGTGTGGGTTTCTATTTCAGTCATTAAATTTCTTTTAATAAAGTCTGTATGCGGTACAAATTGCAATGGTATCTATATACCTTTTGTGTGTCTGTGTGTGTGTGTGTGTGTGTGTGTGTGTGTGTGTGTGCGTGCTATATGTATCGACTTGTTCTACTCAATCATTCAAAGATAGATCTATCTAGAAATTCAATTGCAGAATTCATAATGTACCTGTAGGAAGATCTGAACCAGTTCGTGGGAAGACAAAGGAAACAACCACGTTCCTCCCAACCGTAGAACCAAACAACCAAGTTACTTGCCCGATTCACCCCTTAGCCTGACCATGAATCAATGAGGGCGAACTTGAAATCTCCTCTTCAACAAATTTTTCTCTATATGTAGTCCTCTCCTTGCCTCACACTCAATATTTAGTGTTCATAACAACAAGTATACAACAATTTCTTTTCCCCAACATACTAGGTAGTGTCCTTCCTCCTCACATATGTTATTTATCCAAAAATATTTTTTCCTTGGTCTTTCTTCCCTCCCTTGGGAATTTTCGCAGCTTCCTAGATCCCTGATTTTCAAGGGCTACCAATGGCCAAATCCCTGATTTTCCACTTGTAACAATCATCCCAGAGGTAGTTCCAACATGTTCCCCACTCATGGAGTCATGGTTGGCTAAATTTAACATGGTTGTTCCATTTGTCCTCCTACAATAATTAAAACAATATTATGTTTACATACAAGTGTCATAGTAAAATAGACTGTTGGGTCAAATCAGGTCTCTACCCAACAGTCATAATAATTAAATACAATTTATTAAATTCAAAATTGCCATAAATGGAAAAAAAATTCCAAATTTGAATTTACTAAAAACAAAATAATTTTCTAACAAATTTTGAATTTCAAAAATACTTTATTTTTGGGGATGTCACACCAATCGTATCCCGATTCTTTAAATCCCACTTGGGTCCCACATGTTCACTCTAGTGTCCCTTTTCAAGAGAACATTTCCAACCAACCCAACCCCATGGGCTACATGCCTCCACATCCACGTCTAAATATGTCAAGAACTTCGACTTACATGTAGACTGCTTACGGTCCTACTGGTTTACTGATGGGACTTCCTCCCCAAAGTCACCATTTCCCTCAAGTGAATTGATAGTTGCTCTTTTTAGCCACTTTGGATTTACCCGACTTGTCTAGAATCTTGAATGATCCTATCTTACGTTCTCCCCATTGGCCCATTATACCAGCTAAGTTACCGTTCGACATTCCCAAATTTGATGATAAACCAGGAGAAGAAGCAAAGAACCATCTTATGACTTTTCACCTTTGGTTCTCATCCAACTCTTTGAAGGAAAACTCCATTCGGTTACGACTTTTCCAATGAACTCTCACGGGTTCAGCTGCAAAGTGGTATATAGAATTACTGTGAAGCTTCTTTAATGAATTCAATATCCTCGCCATGGTTTTTCTCACACATTACCAATTTCCCATATGTTACGAGATAGGAACCAAGATTTTAAGATCCTTTAATAAATACTCGACCACTCACATTTTCGATCACATTCATGAGTGGAGATGGAGGAGATGCTTGATCAAACTTGACCTTCCTGATTAATTATTGGCTGAATGGTTCACCAAATCCTTCATCAATAAAATCTCCCGTGATATTTCCATGGGTGGATTTGTCACTGAAGAGTAGGCGATTAGTCGCGCTCAGTACCTAGATCTCGTTTATTCGCAAACAACACTCTTTACAACTTACTCTCTGATGCTCTCCGCCCTTCTACCACCACTACCTCAACAACCCTAGCAACTTCTCATGTCGTCGATGGTGTGATTAGCACTTTCCACATTGACGCTAAATCCATGTTGACCACTCACACCAATCCCAAATATACTACTTCTAATGTTCAAAGTGCTCCAACTCCTACTCCTACCAAAAAAACTTCTGAGGTTAACTACGTTCAATCCGCCCCTGTCGAAAAAAATAAAACTAAAAAAGGAAAGGATAATAATAAGGATGATAGAAATAATAATCCGCAATCTGGTAAACCCAAGACATAGTCTGTTGATAATAAGGATAATCGTAAACCTCGATATCCTTTCCTTATCTATGGTGATGATCACTACACAAAATATTGTCCAAGATGCATTGAGGTCACTAAGTTCCTTCAAGGAACTGGAAATCCTCCCACACCTATCGTTTTGTCACAACCTTTCCCTTCTCAATAACAAGCCTAAATGGTCATTCATGACCAACCCTCTCCTTCCACCACTTCATATGTCCTTATGTGTACTGGTAATTATACCAAGAATGACATTGCAATCACCACTTGATCCAAAGATTATTCTCCTTCAAAGGATAAAGTTGACGATTTACCACCTTCATTGGTCCAACCACCTCCTTCAACTTCACCTCCCAACAGTCCTCTTCATATTGAATGATCAGTTCCCAATACAGTTCACTGCCCTCCCCCAAATGGAATTGTTCAGAAGTATTCCTTTAATCCACATGCATGTGCTGCTGAAAACTACATCATTGTAGAAGATCTTGCGCAAGCACTCTCTACGATGTCAAATCTTGAAGTCCTTCAAAGTTGTCCCGCTCAATAGAACACACTTTTAAATGCCATTGGTGGAATTTATCCCACAAATACAAATTTGATAATCTTTGAGTTGGAAGACCACATTCCAAGGCTACCTCCTCAGTTAGAGTTTCATATTCAAGTTGTTGTCAAGAACAAGAATATATGTAGAACCATTATTGACGAGGGTTCCTTGACATGTGTTATGTCAGTTACTTTTTGGAAATCCATTGGATCTCCTCCCCTCACCGAATCACACAATACACTTAAGGCTTTCAATGGTTCTGGTTTTAAACCCTACGATGTTCTTCCTTCATTGTCTATTAGAAGACAAATCAGTCAACGTTGAGGTCGAGGTCTTTGATGCACCTCTTGACTATAACCTTTTACTTGGTCGTATCTAGATTGATTCCATGCATGTCATTGTGTCGACCCTTCCATGTGTTACACTTCCCACATCAAGGAAAATTTGTTATAGTTGACCAACTGGCCTTTTTCAATTCCGATTCACATGCTAGAAACATACCCTTTATCTCAAAGACACCTCCTGGGTATGAGAATGTCAGGGTGGGTATCCTAACAGATTCCACTTTGATGGGAACCTTCCCCATATGACCACTTGATGTTACACCTCCTTTCATCACCTCAATCAACATGATTTCCACCTCTGTCTGCGAAACCCCCATGTCTCATGACCCATGGATAGTACCTGACTGTGGTGATTATATTTGCTATGATGAACAAATGCCTTTAAGTCCATTTGAATCCACTTATCAAGCCATTCAATTGGTAACCCCTTCTACCCCCTCTCTTGGTGATTCATCTCCTGATCCATTTCATGTGATATTTCCTACGGATGAGATGATCATGTCAGTTATGTCCATGGAAGACACCCCCTGGAAATATGGACATCATCATTCCATTCTCTTCCTAGAGAAGCACACCATAGAGAGTTATCAACATATTTCGACTGCGTCGACCGTTGTTTTCATTTCCTCTGTTCTCGAGTCATCCCACGACATGATATATGAAGGGAACCTGAGTAATATCTCACCCATCGTTCCTCTTGACATATCCATTAAACCTTGAGTCATCAAAAATGTTCACATCGGAGCTGCATGTTCCAATGATGAAGTCGTCACTTATAAATCCATTTTTAGATAATTCCATGACGTTTGCACTTGGATCTATGAAGAGATGTCAAGTATTGATCCCGATATTGTTGTGCATGAAATTAAGACCTACCTAGACGCTAAACCTATCCGGGAGAGACTTCGCCCAGTCCACCCTTGTAAATTCACTGTTATCAAGCTTGAAGTTGAAACACTTATCAAGGTTGACTTTATTTATCATGTGGCTTTAACCAATTGGGTCTCCAATCTAGTTTTGTTCAACAAAAAACAAGGAACGATCGGGTATGTGTAGATTATAGGGATATCAATAAATCTTGTCCTAAGGAGAATTATCCAACCCCATCGTTGACTAGATCATCGATGATTGCGCCGGGAGTGAAATCTTCTCCTTAATGGATGGTTTCTTCGGCTATAATCAAATTAATATTTTTCCTGTGGATCAACACAAGACTACTTTCATTTGTCCTTGGGGTACTTTTTCCTACCGAAAACTTCCTTTCGGTTTAAAGAACGCTGGTGTGAATTTTTAATGTGCCATGTCTTATGCTTTTCATGATATCAAGAACATCATACAACCATATCTCGATGATATACCGGTCCATTCCATGCTTTTCCAAGATCACTCGACCCATCTCCGAGCCATTTTCATTCGTTGTCGTTACTATCGTATACATTTAAACCCACACAAATGTGTTTTTTGTGTGGAGTCCGACTGACTTCTGGGTTTTATTGTGAAACTTCATGGAATTAGGGTAGACCCTTTGAATTTTGAGGCTATTCTTAATCTACCTTTTCCTTCCATACTACTCCAGCTTCAAAGTTTGCAAGGGAAGGAAAAAAAAATTTGTCGATTCATCCCAAATTACGTCGAGTTAACACAAGTTTTTACTCAACTGTTGAAGAAAGGTTACATGTTTGTATGGGACAATACTACCAATAAATCCTTTGAATCTTTAAAACTTGCCTTAACATGTACACAACTCCTTTTCCCACCCGATTATAGTTGATACTATTTCCTTTACCTCGTTGCTTCAGACTCCACGATTGCCATGGTTTTAGTCCAAGAAGATGATTCACACGATGAACATGTAATTTATTATTTGAGTCAAAGTCTCATGACTACCGAAGCCAAATACCTACATGTGGATAAACTAGCCTTGGAAGCTATTCAAGATGTGCAACGTTTTTTTCATTATATCTTATTACGTAAGACCACTGTCATTTTTTATTGCAACACTATGCAATATATCCTTACGTGCCAATTTCTAGGGGGCATGTACTCCAAATGGATAGTGATTCTCCAAGAGTTCGACTTAGATTTTGAATGTGCTAAGTCTAAGAAATCTTCGGTATTTTTCGAATTGATATGTGACCTTCCCTTGAATGATACAACAAATGTGGTCGAGGATTCCTTACCTGATGAATCCCTCTTTTTGACCAATTTTGATGACGTTTGGTACAAATATATTATCATTTATCTCCAAACTCAAACTTTATGGCCCAAACTTTCTAGTACGGACCATCATCGTATACGGTATCAAAACCATCAATACATTATTCGCAGTGACACTCTTTATCGCTGTGGTGTTGACTCCATTTTCCAATGATGTATCACCTATGATAAGGCTGAGAAATATTTGAATGACTACCACTCTAGAGAATGTGGTGTTCATATGTCTGGGTATGCCACTTCCCAAAATATCTTACCAGCAGGGTACTTGTGGCCTTCTTTATTTAAAGACTGTATTATTGTCGTCCAGAAATTCCATGCTTGTCAAAATTATAATAACAAGATAAGATCTCATCCCGCTCCTTTGCACCCTATATTTTACATTGGTCCTTTCAAAAAATGGGGCATTGACTTCATGACATGTAACCCTCACTCGGGTGAGGGGCATGGATACATCATTGTAGCCATGGATTATTTCACTAAATGGGCCAAGGCGATGCCTACATTCGATAATACCAAAAAAACTGCAACCCTATTCATATTCAATCATATCATCACTTGATTTGGAATCCCGCAAGCTATCGTCACTGATCAAGGTAACCATTTTCAAAATTATATGATGTCCGAGCTTACTAAAAAGTTGGTTCTTCGGCATGAAAACTCAACCCCCTATTATCCACAGGCCAATGGCCAGGTTGAAGCAATAAACAAACTTCTTATTACTATGCCTCGACGAATAATAGTAATTCATAAGACAATTTGGCACATGATGTTGTTTTCAACATTATGGGCCTATCGGACATCCGTGAAGTCTGCCATGAGATTTACACCTTTCCAATTAGTGTATGGTATCGAAGTTGTCCTGCCAATTGAATGCGATACCATATTTGAAGCTAGCTATTGAACTTCTCCCCAACACCTTTGCTGAAGAGGAACGTCTATTGTACCTGATGCAATTAGATGAAACCCATCGTGATGCCACCCTGGTTATTGAAGCTCAGAAAAAATGTGTCAAAGCCCAATACGACAAGCATGTCAAGTCACATGTTTTCTCTGAAGGTGATCTAGTTCTCCTCTACGAACAAGATCGTGATTTGCTAGGGGCCAAAAAATTCGAGGTTATGTGGTGAGGCCCTTATATTGTCAAACAAGTGTTGGATAATGGAGCTTATGAGTTAGTGGATTATGATGGTGTTATAACCCTATGTTTCATAGGATCAACTGGTGACTATAAATTTTTACTCTTGTTGTATTTTTGGTTGTAAATAATATTTCATTCTACAAATGATTTTCAAGAGAAAAAGAAAAGAGAGACAAAAGAAAAAAAAAAAACAAAGAAAACAAAGAAAAAGATAAAAGAAAGAAAATAAAAAGAATAAAAGAGGGTAAGAAAAGAAAAAATGATAAACACCATGAAATAAGAATGGCTTGATTCATACAGTCCAATCATGGTCAGGTCTTTTGAATTTATGCTGATAGGTTAGTGAATAAAACTTGTATAAACTATTTAATCTTAGCCAATATAGATAGGTTAGTGAATAAATTTGATCAAACGGTTTAAACTTCATCAAATAGTCCTAGGCTAGAGTAATTCTTTAACCCAACAATCTAATCTAGGTTAAATTTTCTAGGTGAATAGATTAGGACATAGGTTAGTTTGCTTTCTTTTCAATAAAACAGACATTAATTTGGTTAAATTCCTTCACTTGAGGAAAAAATGTTGTTTTCTAACCCCTTGGTGATAAAAATGAAAAGGGAGTAGCGCAAAAACCCACAAAAAGGGCGTTATCCTAAATTTTTGATGATATAAAGCGATTAGCGCTCTATGATTAACAGGAGTTCTTAGATTGATAATAGAGCCATAGGCGCTCAGATCTATGACCCACAGATGATATCGGACCCCCCCCCCC